>JARKHS020016202.1:0-52048 GCA_030143305.2 Amblyomma americanum | reverse complement strand
TTCCTTGAAGAGTTCGGTTACGCGCAGTAAAATGCAGCACCATTGTCGTTTGACGCCTCCGTCTGCCTCGCTATGCATCTTCGAGACCCTTGTGCACGTGTCTCCCACGGCATGAACCTCGCACACACAATTTAGGATCGTGCAATGCCCCGCAATACAAGAAAGTGGCACCGGTGCGTTCAACGCTCCTTCGGCTTGCTGGGACCCTCAACCAAACCCCACACAACACAACCGCAGTACTTAAGGTGCCTCGATGCCCGGCCTACTAAGGCACTTTAACAGTACCCCAGTACTATCCCAAAACAGGCGCCGAAAGTGAAAAAAAAAGTTTATTCTCCCCTTATACCTTTGCTCTGTGACCGGCGCATACCGCATCAATGGTGCGCCAGTTCTGATTGAAAAAAGCGCCGAGTGTCTGAATTCATGTTGAGCGTGGAAGCGCCCGAACGTACACTATAAACAAAACGAGTAAAAAAAGGGAGTAAAACTGTCATCTAGCGCACACCCCTTTAAAAAACGGTGTGCGCTGAAGGACAGTTTACTCCCTTTTTTACTCCCATATAGGTGTATTTGTGTCTAGAGTGTAGACTACCGAATGCGAAAGTGGTCCACGTACAGAGGTAGCCGCGGTTCTCATTAGATCGCTCACAGACCGCCTCAGAGCAGAGTAGATGTGACTCACGTTGTAATCGGACTGCGACTTGAAGAACAGCAACGACCGGCCGTCCAGCACGAACCAGTACTTGCGCCAAAACCACTTGAGGTTCTGCAGGAGCACGGCACACGAAACAAGCACGGGTTATGTCCCGACAGCAGCTTCGCTAATTCCTTTAAGGAAAGGTCTCATGGTTCGGGAACCATTGGCCTTTAAGAAGATGCGATAAATTCCCCTTGGCTTCCACATCGTGACATGGCAAAGCCGCCATCTTCGCATGCCCTTCCTCGCAGTTATGCAGCACGCGCTCAAAATTAATAATAATAATAATAATAATAATAATAATAATAATAATTGGTTTTGGGGGAAAGGAAATGGCGCAGTATCTGTCTCATATATCGTTGGACACCTGAAGCGCGCCGTAAGAGAAGGGATAAAGGAGGTAGTGAGAGAAGAAAGCAAGAAAGAGGTGCCGTATTGGAGGGCTCCGGAATAATTTCGACCACCTGGGGATCTTTAACGTGCACTGGCATCGCACAGCACACGGGTGCCTTAGCGTTTTGCCTCCATAAAAACGCAGCCGCCTCGGTCGGGTTCGACCCCGGGAACTCCGGAACAAACCCGACCGCGGCGGCTGCGTTTTTATGGAGGCAAAACGTTAAGGCGTCCGTGTGCTCTGCGGTGTCAGTGCACGTTAAAGATCCACAGGTGGTCGAAATTCTCGCCATATTTGGGAAGAGGCAACGCGAGCGTGAGCAGAGGCAGCTCATTAAAGCGTCCATCGCTCGCAAGGCGTTTTACAGCGATAGCTGTCAAAGGCACGTTCTCCGGGTCTGCGGCGTCGCCGCCGTAAAAAAAGGAGAAACGAGATGTTGGCCTAACTGCGCTAAATCGTCCGGCATTTTTCTGTTTTTTTTTTACATTTCTCTGCGCCGACGGTGAACACCGGAGACCGTTGACTGTCCCTCGGTCTTCCCACCTCACAACTGTGCCGATTTCAGCAGTGCAACTAAGTTCTGCGAAGATGAGTGGGTGCTTTTGATCGGATGTAGGCGGCTGAGCGGTACGACACGCGGCAGATTGATAGGGATAAGACCCAACCGCCCTGGCCACCACCCGCTTTCAGGTGTGTGGAGCCTACCCTGACATTACACACACACATATACTGGACCTGTTCACGCGCACCAACCATGTTTTGCTCAACGGCGACAATGTGCTGAGCATCAGTATATACACTTGAACCAGAGGTCCGAATCCGGGACGCGAAACAAAGTACTCCGTCTCCCCTTCGCCGTCTGCTTTGAAAAGACGAAGCTTGGTCTCACCAGCTTGGCCGTCCTCTTGCGGAGGTATCCCTCCATCTTGGGCGGGCCCGAGTGAGACTCCCGGAACTGCACCCGGGCGCGGATGCTGAGCGAATCCCGCATCTGGACGCCCACCTCAGGCTCGCTGGCCGCCATCTTGAAACTGCGCTGGCCAAAGGACGAATAATTTGCCTCGCGCACAGCTACCAGATCGAAGGCTAAGCGCTCTCTTTGATTTGTTTTCTTTGTAAATTTAATCGTTGAGAGGACCAACGGAAAGGAAAAAGGGGTATACCACGGTCGCATCGCCGTTTCGAAAACTGCACCCCGTTACTGGTTTCAACATCCGCGGCGGCGGTGAAAAGCGTAATGCGGATGGCTTAACCAGCGGCCGCCGTGTTGATTAACCAGGACTGCTGTGAATGTTTGCGGATTTAGTTAACCCTCTTATCGCCACCGACTCCGATGACTATCATGACGTAATCATGATGGCGACTACGTCATGGACAAAGACAGGACAAAGAGTATGCCTGGACGAGCAAAAGCATTGAAAAATGAAATCTCCGGTAGTAGTACAAAGCAGTACAAATTATGAGCAATGGACAATAAAAAGTAGACATCGCCAAAAATAATGCGAGGAAGGAAAAACGCAATGGAGCTGTCACACACAGCAATGTACTGCGTTGAGCCTCGTTATAAGAGAAATCTAAGGGGCCCGGCGATTACTTCGTTATAGCCGTAGCTTCGTTATAGCCCGTGTTGACCGAGCTTCCAAGGCAAATCGTCATTCCTTCGTTAAATCCATTATTTCGTTATAAACCGCTTCGTTGTAACGAGGTTCGGCTGTATATATCGACAACAAATGAAGCGCGAACGTAAGAACAAAAATGCCAACACAGAAACACAAACAGTAAGGAAATACAAGTGAGGCTGATTAACACTTTTAAGGGACAATCTCCGCGCCTTCGAAGCGCAGTTAACTTACACCAGTATTGAACTTCCCCTGGCTAAGATCTGTTCCATTGCTTTACTGTTAATGTTGTAATAGTCGTGTTCGTAATTTAATTTGTTTCTAACAGTATACACATGACTTCAACATCCTGAGAAGAACTATTTGGGAGATACTCCGCTTTAGGCGATGTTTTGGGCCGGGCATATCGATCTTGAAGCGCACGCTGCCTCGTGCACAACACCACTGCTTGTGTTGCCACCTTTGTTTGCGGCTACTCTCGACTTAACTTTCGACTTCAATTTAGGCATTGCTTCGATGCATTTACAGTTACAAGAAAAATGCGCGGCCAAATACGAGCCACATCGTCTGACGTCCAATTACCGTCCAAAATTTTCAGGCACGTTTGCTGTGTTGGATTTAGACAAGAGAATAATTATCAACACCTACTTGAGCAGATACCTCAGGGGCCCTCACCCAATTGAGGTATCTGTAATAAAAATTATAATCTTGTGCTTGTACACAAAATACGAACAATGGCAGTGCGCAGTCATGCGCACGTCTACGTACAGACGGTGACGTTTCCCTTGCTCGCTGAACCAGAAAGCAGGAGTTCGGATGGCGAGCCATTGCGCGAGCGTCACATTGAACTTGCCCGCCGGCATCCGCCGCGTACTGCGTGCATCGCTGTCGATATCAGGCGCGCAAGAGGGCCGGCGGACACGTCATTCGGCGCGCTCGCTACGGCGTTCGCCGCGACCACCGCAGCAGCCTTCCGGCGGGAAGCGGATGCTGTGTCCTGTGGTGCGACGCTGACAGTACCTTGCGCACGGGGGTGCAATGCACTGATATTAAGCATGATCAGACGTTCCAACTCAAGAACGAAGTGGCAGTTATGCCCCTAAAAGGCCGCCCTCCAGCCTATGGCGACGACCGATTGTCTTGAGTCACGGTTAATCCGCTAATCCGTCGATAATCACCTAGCGCCTGCGAATGTCTTGCGATGTGATGCTACAAGGTGAGAGGGGATTGATCACGACGTCACGAGAACCTTTAGATGCCATTGGGTTTAGGGCCTGTTTTGAGGTGCATGTAAAAATGCTCCTCAATGATTCCTTTGTCGAAACGTCCGCAAGCTCCCAGAGGCTTTCCAGCCGCTTGTTTCCTTTGTATTTGCGAGAAGCCTATACCTGCCCCCTCTCTAGCATGCACCTCAAAGGAGAGGCATATCTTGAGTTGCACCAGTCTAAAGCTTGCGCTACCCGCCGCGGTGGCTCGGTAGGTATATGACGTACTGCTACTGATCTCAAGGTCGCGGGTTCGAATCCCAACCGCAGCGATCGCTTTTAGATGAAGGTGAAAAGGGATAACGTCGCTGTGTCGATGTCAGTGCACGTTCAAGAATTCCAGGTGGTCGAAACGATCCGTTGCCCTCCACTACAGCCACGCATTTTCTCTCTCTCCTTTTCTCGCCTTCCTTAATTCGTCCTTTCACCCACGGCTCCGTTGAGGTGTAGACCACGAGTGAGACAGATACAGCGTCTTCCCTGTCCTCAAAACCGAAGCTTTTGAAAATATTGCCCTCGTCATTTTGATACGTCGAACGTCGATAGTCTTGTTGGCCGGCACATGTTGTCCGGCCCAGCGCAGAACTTTCCCCTTTCTGGATTTGCGGCCGGTCTGACGTCATCGTGCTTGGCTACTTTCTCTTTTAATCTGCTTTTTCGGTGATGCCTCGTGAACACATGCAGTCATCCTTTGTAGAAGTAAAAGAAAACCAACCCCCGACGACGTTGTTTTCAGTGCCGGAAAGGAGTAAAACAGGCTTATAGAATTGCAAGACTTTTGCAGGAACGCAGCGAGAAGATGACGACTTCTGTTTCCAGAGTCTTTTACCGATGCATACTTTTTCACAGTTGCTCCGGTTTTGCTCGCATGCTTAAATGTTGTGCAGGATATGTTTTTATACCGCGCATGATACGTGTGTAAGCTGGTTTGTGAGTGGACACGTGAATGGTCTGTTACGATCCATGCATCTCGTTGTCTTATGACGCCGTCATCTTTTCCATGTCATGCGCATTCTCCTCTCCGTTTCCATCCCTACCCTCTCCCGACCTCTATGCATTTTCTCCCTCTCTCTCTCTCTCCCTTTCCTCTTCTTGTGGATGGCTGACATAAACACGTACACCAACTGGAACGACCAACGCGCAATCGTTCAAAGCACGAGTTTGGCGCCACTACATTGCGGCATGGTTACACGCCAACGTAGGCAAAACACTATACGTCGACGCACTCGGACCTGCGTCAGACAGTTCGGCATGTCTTGGTGGCTGTAGTTTTCATAAAGGTTCCGGATACAACTTTTTAAAGCTTCGTAAAGCCTCGAAATCGAACAGCTCTACTCTGTACCGATAGGCAACTACTTCGCGCCTTAACGAAATTCGAATGTTTAAAAGAAGAGGCCATAAAAGCTGCGCGATACGCGACGTTTCTACGACAAACGTCACTGCCGTCGTCTGTCCGAAAGGCGTCTCTCATTTCTCACTTTCTATCTCTACGAGTTGTTGCACACGTTTTAGCCATCGGGATAAGCGCGTCATTTCTTCATTCTATTCAACGACGCGTTGTGTGTTCAGGCATCGTACCGAATGTCGTCTGGACGCCTAGCAGAGAGTTTCTAAGAGGGAATCAGCCTTCCTATTGCTCTCTTGTATCCAACAGCGACCTCTCTGTATCTGTGGATATCTAACGACGACAAGGGGTTGTCTAAACTTAGGCATCACTAATACAATCAAAACGTTTTTTTATTTCCCTTTTCTTCAAGGACAGGAATAGGAACATTAATGGTGATAGAATTAACATTGAACATGACGCTAACCTCCTTTCGAACTTATGATGGAACGCTACAAGCGTATAGCTCGTCGACCTCCAGCATTATGAGTGCGCGACATGTACAGTCTGTATCGGGAGTTTAGACTAGGATTTGTTTTTAGGCCATGTTGTCCCTCTCAGTATCGCTAAAAATCTCCAGCAGACGAGTGGAATTCTCTCCGAAAGTTGCGACTTCTAAGGATGCAAACAGGAGCATGGGAACATAGCTCTCCCACGGGCTCTTTACTTTCGGCGAAGGCTGTACGCAATTGCGAGAGGCATATGCTTGGTCGAACTTACCGCTTTTGTTCAGTCTATCGCATGTCGGTATCCTTCGCACACAGCGCCACGTCCACCTGACGCGGCGAAAACCGGAGACGCAGCAGCCTATGTGATTTGGATGCGAGCACACCAGCGCTGCCTCATTTCGGTAAACCGTGCGATGCCGAGTGCACACATCCACGCCCTGCCGCTACGCAGTCGCCAGACGGAACAAAAGTTTTCGGGCGGACGCGCTCAGGAGCCGCCTTTTACTTTATTTTGTTGTTCTTTTGCTTTTCAGCTTCCGAGGGGGCGCAGGAAGAGAAAACGGAAGTCGCGATCGCAGTAGCATCCGCGCTCTCCTCGCAACTTCCGCTCTCGCTCGAGCGTCCTTTGTCGAGATCAAAAGCCTCGGACACAGTGAGGCCGCTAAAATTCTCCGTTGGTAGACTCGCGTGGCGCGCAACGTTCCGTGCAGCCTTTTTGCCCAACAACGTTCCGGAGAGTCGCTCCTGTGCGAAATATCTTTCCCTCTGCCTGCCCCGTACACACATTTTCTTTTTAATTTTTCATCCGTTCACGTCCTCCCTTGTGGTGCGCTTTCGGCGAGAAGTATTCGGAATGGAGCAGACGAGGCCGCAAAGCGGACTCCTCTCTCTCGATGCGTCACCGCTCGCGCGTGTTGGTCGCGCATGCGCTGAGAAGATTTGCACGGCGTCGTCTGCAAGGCGGCACGCTATGTGCCTGTGCAGGCACGCAGTGCGGTGGGATGTACGGTGAAACTAAGGGCGACTTTCAACTGGAGGTCTACGAAAGCCAACAGTGCTTGGAATTAGGGAAATCATAAGGCATGGTTTTTTGTTGTTGCATGCATTTATTAAAGAGATTTAACCGAGTAATCCTTTAAAATAATTTCGCACAGAACTACCGCATTTATTCGATTTAATGCGCACACGTTTTTCACTGCAAAAAAAAATCGCAGAATTTTAAAGGCGAAAGCCTTCAATGGCTCCTACTCGCGCCTACGAGCCTGTCCGTCCGATGTCACGCTCTTCAGCGACTCGATAAGAAAAAAATTCTCGTGAACAACGGGATTCGAACCACCATCCTTCCGTTCCGCAGCCGTGCGTGCTAACGACAAGGCTACTTCCTGCCAATGCGTATGTAGTTCTCCTTGTCTAGGACGCCGGAGAGTGTTTGCGGAAAGGCGTCGAACCAGACGGATGCCTCCCAAACGCCCTCCAGTGTCTCCAGCATTTAAGATTCACAAACAATTGTGTACTCAATCAACATCTTAACCATACATCACTGACACAAGCAGCAACACCGCGCTAAAGGCTTTCGCCTCACCACATTTTAGGTCATCAAAGTGCCCTCTTAATTTTTGCCTAAATTCTATAAACGTACGAAAGCAGAACTGCATGAGCACCACCTCAAAGGCAACCGCATGAAAAGACACGTCACGAGCAGCGCGCGTACATCGCCGCCGCGCAGTTAATATTAATAATAATAATAATAATAATAATAATAATAATAATAATAATAATAATAATAATAATAATAATAATAATAATAATCGGCTTCAGGGGAAGGAAATGGCGCAGTATCTGTCTGATATGTATTGTTGGCACTTGAACCGCGCCGTAAGGGAAGGGATAAAGGAGGGAGTGAAAGAAGAAAGGTAGAAATAGGTGCCGTAGTGGAGGGCTCCGGAATAATTTCGACCACTTGGGGATCTTTAACGTGCACTGACATCGCACAGCACACGGGCGTCTTAGCGTTTTGCCTCCATAAAAGACGCAGCCGCCGCGGTCGGGTTCGAACCCGGGAACTCCGGATGAGTAGCCGAGTGCTCTAACCACTGAGCCACCGCGGCGGGTTGAACCGCCGCGCAGTTGCTCACGTGATTCCGACGTCGATGGCGCTTGTACTTCGGGAGCGGGACGGCGGAGCGCGCCGACGGCGCGCTGCGGGGAGGGAGAGTATCGGCCGAGCGGGGGCGCTGGGAGGGTAAACGATGTTATGCGATGGCGGTACCGTCGGCAGTGATGGCGCAGACATCACAAGATCTTGCTCCAGGTTGACCCATCGGAATAGCGCTTTCGCACTAAAAAAAAAGGGGGGGGGGAATTGTCTTCGATTGTAACGCGCACCACACGTTCACGCTTCCCGCACAAAAAGCGAACGCTGCGTGGCAAGCACGCAGTTTCAGCCCACTGGAAGAATGAAGCTTATGAAAGCGAGAGAAGAGAGGCGCCAATCACCGTCCGAAAGGACGCGCAGCTTTGTTAGGTCGGTTAGAGGCACTGTATGCTCGGCTGGCTGGTGCGAAGCTCAGGAAAGCGAAACCAAAACTAAGAATGTTCTCGGAGGCAGTGGCCACCCGTTTTTACAGCGAAAGCTGTAACAGCTGTGTATAAGCCATTCAGTAGAAGCAACTTGGGGGTGAGCGGCAGCCGTATAACACGTCAGGCGAGCGCCACCGCCGTGTACCTCAAAGCAGTCGTTTGTGATCCTTTCCTCAAAACCAACGGAGTCTATACATATATGTCTAAACCATCGGGCAAGTCGGTAGGCCCTTTCGTTTCCAGAGTTGCCCGCGTGGGCAGGGTACCCAGATTAGGTTAATTTTGGGGTCGGGAATGCACCCTCGCAGGATGAGTGCGGCGGGAAGGCAGATGTAGCCTGCTCAGTAATTTAGGATTGCTCGTTTTCAGTCACTGAAGGCTGTGCGCGTACGGCGGTCAGCGATGGCCAGCGCTATCGCTGTCTCTTCCGCTGCGGTGGGGGAGCGGGCGCGCACCCTGGCGGCGGAGATAAGGGTAGATGGCGGCGTGGTTGCATACACCACGTAGGTTGTTGCATCTTGCCTTGCCGCGTTCTCGTGTGTTGCGTGTTCGTCGGCAAAATAGAAATCATCCAGTGCCCGGGCTTCGCGCTGACTGCGCGCGCGGCCTGTCGGCCAGGGAACATGTTCTTGCCCGAGGATTAGCAATCCGAGCAGCCGGCCCCACGGATCCAAACGCCCTCGCTGAAGCCCCCCCCCCCCCCTTCCCGACTATTGCCGACATCACAAATTTTCATAAAGAGACGAGACGCCGCATTTCCCGCCTCTCCACCCTGACCTCGACCGAGCGCAAGCCATCCTGCCCCGCAGATTGCAGACGCATTCAATCCTCATCCACTATAGTCTATCACTAATCACCAACGGCGAACATGACCCCACACGCCCGAATTGCAACCACGGAGAACCCGCACTCAGGCGCACACCCTCTGGGGATGCGAAAATAACCCGCCCTCGGGCCCTCCTGCCAGCTCCCTCTGAGGAAAGCTGGGACCAACTCCTTACCCAGTCAGGCAAGACCACTCACCTTGAACTCATTTCGTGAGTCCAGGACGTCTCCCCCACCTGGCAGCCAAGCCCCAATTCCCGACACCTGTGGCAAATGAACTTGTGTCTCTCTCTGAACCATCCGCGGGTGGAGAAGAGGAAAGGTGCATAGCTGGCTCAGTTTGTTAGTGGACACCATGGACCACCAGCTCAAAGCGTGATTGAGGTGACCACTGACCAAGTTATAGTAGAGAGCATTTATTGACCAGGCAAAGAAACCAGCTGAACAGGACGCGTGCACAAGAGAAGGGATTCACAAAGACGACGCCGGAGACACTGGAGGACGACCCCTTTTCAGTCCGGTCCTCAATGAGCGTAGTGGAGTTCATCTCCAGTACCCAAATGGGTGCCACTTCCGCCATATCCGTTGACGTCGAAGACTTGTTCTATTCAGTACCGCACAAGAAGTTAATTGAGACTGTGTGTCACCTCATCGAAAGCAGAGGTGCGATTTCTTTTCAGAACAGCACGTGTCTATCTGTCGACTCGTTTCTGGAACTTTTAACCTGTTACCTGCAATCTAATGTTGTAGAGCATGAGGATCGTGGATACATACAGAATCAGGGTATTCTTATTGGCTCCAGACTAGCTCCTGTGTTGTGCCAAATATTTTTATCTAGTCCTGACAATGTTACTTAACAGGCTTAATACTGACGCTCGCGTTGTTAAGGTTTTTAGATATGCTGAAGATATATTAATTTTTTAAAACTGACTCCTCCTGACAGCGTCGATTCGGCAGCCAATGACATTTTATCCATCTTTCATCACCAGAGGGGACATCTGACCTCAATAATGTCGACCTCTCCTCAACCTAAAAAAAAAAAATTGTCGACCTCACTCAACCTCATCAGTTAAGATGATTAAATGTTTAGGGCAATCCCCCAAGGTGGGGTAGATTTGTAATAAGGGAGTTATTACTCATTGGCATCCACGCAAGCGCAGCCATACGCCTACAAAGAAAAGCTATACAGCTTTCTCAGAAACTTCGCGCAGTTAAAGAAAAATGCTTCCTGGTCCGGGGTTTGAACCCGGGACCACCGGTTCACCGAAACAATCGCTCTACCAAATGAGCTAACTGGGACGGCAAGCTCATGGTAGGGCGAGAGAGAATTGATCAATAACTAGAAGTGGGAGCAGTGTTGATCAAATGTTTAAGGGAATCCCCCAGGCTGGAGTAGATTTGTAATAAGAGAGTAATTACTCATTCGCCTCCACCCAAGCGCAGCTAGATGGCTACAAAGCAAAGCTTTACAGCTTTCACACAAACTTACCAGATAAAGAAAAATTCGTCCTGGTCCGGGGTTCGAACCTGGGACCTGCTCCCGGGTCGCACCAAAACCACACGTGTCCAGCCACCTGGCCTAGGTTGGGCAGCGTGAACTGCTCTCTCTCTCTGTCAAGAGCACCACGGCTCTGTGCTCAAATTTCGCCGCAGTGAAATCTTTTTCCAAGCACCCCCCCGGAAAAAAAAACTGCGCCTATATACTCATACACTCATACGCCTGAACAGAATTCTGTGTACCGTTTCGTTCACCAGTCTGAGACAAGCTGTTTTAAGTAAATGACTTGTGTTCCTTCAAAACTGAACTAATCAATTGTACGCCGGCCCCTTCGACGTTTTTTTACCCGCGAGCACCGCGTGAGCATTGCGCGAAGCCGTTTAAGGTGAACTATGGGTCGCTGCAAGATAGTTAACTCAAAAAGAACGGTGTGAGCAGTGTCTGGTCGTCTGCAAAGCAGGCCGTCAACCTAACTGACCCCATACGAAAAATAAAAAAGAGAAAGATTACGAACATACAAAAAAATTGCACACTGAGGACTAGAGGTGGGCATTTGACCTCAAAAATCTCGACTTCACCTCAACCTCGAAAAAGATTTGATCACCTCACTCAACCTCAACCTCATCAATTGAGGTTGAATTGAGGTTGAGGTCTCCTAAGACGCCCTCACCTCAGTTTTCCTGAGGCCACTGGTGACCTCACTGAACCTCACCTCGACCTCATATTTTGAGGTTGAGGTCGGCTGGTCGACCTCAGAAAAAAAAAGCGATTAAGAAGTTTTTCAGTTAAAAACAATTCTAAGAATCCTGTGAGACAGGAAAGCCAAAATGATAATGATACAATAGTGATTACTAGTTATTACAATAGCGGCACTGAGCGGTCTGTAATTATTTAATGAGGTGTGTAGAGACACTATTGATGTGCACGCAATGGCATGAGCTTATAATCTGGGAAGAACCCTCGGAGAGTTTATGGCCTGCGCACAGGGGTGTCCCTTACGCGGTTACCACCAGTACGTCGGAGGGTATACTTTTTTGGTGAAGTTTGGTTCACAAATTGTAAGCTTACCAGTGTCAATGTTCGGCAACTGCTTCGCGTATACTTGTTTGTATTGGAAGCCTGTCAATCACGAACGATCCGGCAAATGACAAACACAGACCTTCTACGCCATCTACCAGAAATTGGGGGCTATACTCTTCTTAAAGTTGAGAATTGCGTATATACAGAAACTGGTCGCCGATGTGTTTTCCAGTGTGATGGCTACGCAGACGTATATCAGTATATTTCGATTTTTTAGCTCTATCCGACACAGCGAGAGCACTCAGCATTGACGAAAATTTTGCCATCCAGCAAACGCTCTTTTCAGTCTTCTGTATGCTGCCTTCGAAAACAAGCTGCGACTGTAGCGCACCGACAGTGGCGCGTTGTATTTATGCCTGTGTAGAAGCGAGCGGCTTCTTTTATTAATGCGAAAGCATTAGATGACTCAGTTTCAAGGTCATACCCGCAAAAAAGTGCCTGCAAGAAACGGCACGATTCGACGTCACGAGCCGACGAGCCACGTGACGAATATGATGACGTCACGTCATTAATTAATGCCAATTAACAGACATTGATCAACATGCCTTTGTAATGCCTATTAATGTAATTAGGAAATGCTAATACTAATTAATGTTTGTGATAGCATCAGAAGGGTGTGAAGAAGGGTAATACCAGGCCACGTGAGAGCGATGTAATGTGACGTCATACCAGGTCGCCATCCACCGCCATTTCAAAGTCCATATGGATCCCACGTTACTACAAATGCGCGCATGACGCATTTCAAAGTGTGCCCACAACCCGGTCCACATTAATGACATTCGTATTGTCCAGCAGGCAAACACGCCAGTTCTCATTTGTGACATACTGCAACGATCATGCAACGGCACAAGCCGTTGACCCTCGTGTAATGGCGATGATGATGACGATGATAAGAGTCTATCTTTATGAGCCCGGGGAAGTCGATATACCGCTATCAAATGAAAAGTTTCCAGAATATTGATTAAATATAGTAAATTACCAGCAACCGAAGGCTATTATTCTGCGGGGAAACAGGAATAATTGCAGGTAAAAATTAATGATGATGTTGATGTTTGCGGGAGGTCAAGACCCTCCCACGTTTACGCCTCTTCCCTCCAGGTGGCGATGGTAATGGTTTCGAAATCCTGGGAATTCTTCGATGACTCGGTGATCCCGCGGCACTTTGCAGGAATGGGCTAAATTCCGTCTTCGAACACTGTGCCGACTATTGAAATCACACGGGCCAAAACTACTGGCCTAGAGTGGGCAGCGTGAACTGCTCTCTCTGTCTAGAGCACCACGGCTCTCCGCTCAAATTTGCCGCAGCGAAATCTCTCCCCCCCCCCCCCCCCCGCCCAAACCCGTGACAAAAAAAAAACGCCTAAATACTATACGCCCGAACGGAATTCTGGGTACCATTTCATAAACCAGTCTGAGAGAAGCTGGTCTGAGTCATTCACTTGTTTTCCTTCAAAACTGAACTATTCAATAGTACGCCGGCATCTCCGAAGTTTTTTACCCGAGAGCACCGTGCGAGCATTCTGCGAAGCCGTTTAAGGTGAACGGTGGGTCTCTGCAAAATAGTTAAAGAAAACGGTGTGAGCAGTTTCTGGTCGTCTGCAAGGCAGGCCACTAACTGAACTGATCCCATACGAGAAACGAAAACAAAACAAAACAAAGAGCATGATTACAAACTTGCAAACAAAAATCGCACACTAAAAACAGAAGCTAACAACACTGCGCCGCATTAAACGTCATATTAGAAGGTTTGAAACATCGACTCAGCAGCACAGCGCCAGCACGTAATCAGTTCTATTCACACATCTTCATTAAAAAAAGTAAAAGTAATCAGCTACCACATCACCATACATTCATTATAGTATTGCATATTTTACCGCTATTACACCGCTATATGCTGGTACGTTCGCCCCGTGCTGCGGCATTTCGGCATATTATGGGAATTTCTGAGAAGGAACAAGGAACGGGAGACCAAAGAGAGGTTATTCTGAAGGATATAAAAGTGAAATTATATTTGCATCTGCTTGCATTACGGAACGGGAATAGATACAGAATTAGTGTGACATTCGAAAGGGGAAGACACCGATCAAAAGCTTCGACGGTGTTTTACAGGCTTTTCTGGCTTCGTTCCCTTTTCATCGGATTATCACTTGTCCTTGTTAGGAACTACCTGAATCACATTCTCTCGCCGGTGCCGACTGCTCCAGTTTCTGTTAGGTCACCGAGTAATGTACAGCAGGATCCCTTTACTCGACTGCAAGGCAAGAGCCGTGACGACAGCGCCGGCAACGAGCATGAACACGAAGCAGACTTGCTTGGGGCCATCCGCGCTGCGACGAATTTATTGCGTGCTCGTTGGACTGAACTTATTTGTTTGCGGCATCAGACAAAGCTGCCACGGGTCAACGTGAGTTAGGCGCTTTGCGCGCTCCCGGGAGTTTGAGCCGACCGGCAGGCAGCTACGGGTGCCACGCCAGCGGGGCAAGGGGGAGGGAGAGTGGCGTGCTGTGACAGTAACACTCCTTCCGGGAAGAGCCAGAGGGGTGCGTCTTCCTGTAGGCTCGGACTGAACGGACATTACGGCGCAGCACCGGAAGCTAAGAGGGAACTGTGGGCATCCGGTTGTCCAAACAGGGGAAACCGAACACCAAGCGTCACTGCATGAACACTGCGGTGATGCGCTGCAACTCCGCTTCGGAAGCGGCACTCGTCGAAGTAAGCTGCGGCAACTGCAAAAAGTCTCGACCTCAAAATTTCGACCTCACTGAATGACGACCTCACTCAACCTCAAACTCACGCGTGAGGTTGAGGTCTGATTTCCTGACCTGACTCACAAAATTTCGAGCCGTCGCCGACCTCACCTCAACCTCACCTCACGACGTGAGGCTGAGGTCATTTTGAGGTTCAGGTCGACCTCATGAGGTCGAAACCTCATGAGGTTGCCCACCTCTGCTGGGGACAGAAGAGAACGAAAGTGTTCCCCATTAAAAGTCAAATTAGAAGGTATTGAAACATCGACTCAGCAGCACAGATCTGCTCTGGGAAAGGCATTTTGAAGTTTGGCGGCGTCTCACTTACCGCCCGTCCCACTCGATGATAACGCAAAAACTGTCATTTGTTGACAGTAACGGCAAGCACGAACTAACTGCCTACAAAGCAAAATTAGTTCCGAACAGCGCTCTGTCTCAATAAAATAAACCTTCACGAGCGAACAGACTTATCTCAGAGGCGATGACAACCAGCTTTCCATTATTCTCATGCATTTCTGCAGCCTCGTCATTCCTTTCGATAAACCTCCCGTGAGCATGAACTTCCCTCGCGTCATTCAGGAATCGAAGTAGCACCCCAGAAAGAAGTTTTCCGAAACCTAACGGGGCTGCACTAATAAACCTCACAGCAATGCGCGTTATCCCAGCTGGCTTAGCTTACAATGCAAGGAACTAAAAATTAAGATTTGCGATGCTTACATATTAATAAAAGTCCCTGAATTTAAGAGAATAGAGGGCATTGCACATTCAACTGCATAATCTGAGATCTTTTACAAACATATTTAAACCAAATATTTTTAGGCCGCTTCAGGACACGCCGCAGGTTGAACATACGTGGACAACAAAAAAAAAAAGGCGCTCTTTATGGTAGCTGAAGTCACTCATTGGACATACATAATTTCTGAAAATGCAATGCTCACTCAGTATGCGTCAGTATCTGTGGCAGCATACGAAACTTGTACTGGTTGTTTCTGTTACGTCGTGCTAACGTTAGTCAGGCCACACTGACGACAAGAAAGCTTGCTTCCAACTCGGAAACTTTATTGGGTGAACTCGTGTCTCAAACAAAAAAGCAGTTCAGCGGCGCAGCGATAAAACAAGTGCTCGGTCAACTAAGGTCGGAAGTATGGTCGTTCTCGTTAATATATATATATATATATATATATATATATATATATATATATATATATATATATATATATATATATATATATATATATATATATATATATATAATGAGAAGTGGGTACTTCTACAAAGACAGTTTTATTTATCAACGTTTCGACCGCGGTGCGGTCTATATATATATATATATATATATATATATATATATATATATATATATATATATATATATATATATATATATATATATATATATATATATATATACATACATACACACACACGCACACACACGTCGTCCAAGAAGACGTAGCTCCGCAGCGCCCTACCAGGAAGGCTCGTTCAGGTCGTCGAGCTGCGTTCCGGATGTCTTGCCGGGCGTCCAAACGACGTTCGCGCGAACGACACCCGCCAAACGCATGAAGGAGTGCATGTCGTCGAACGCGCAGAGGGCAGCCCTTAGCTCGGCTGCGGCCTTCTCCGCGGGGATGCATTCCACGTCGGCGAACTCTTCCAGCAGGCCACGATGGCGGAAGACTCGTTCCAGGGCACCGGCAGTTATTCTGCGGAAATGAAATTGGTTTTTGGGGAAAGGAAATGGCGCCCATGTGCTGCGCGATGTCAGTGCAGGTTGAATATCCCCAGGTGGTCGAAATTATTCAGGCGCCCTCTACTACGGCACCTCCTTCTCCCTTTATTCTCTCAGTCCCTCCTTTATCCCTTCCCTTACGGCGCGGTTCAGGTGTCCGCCAAGATGTGAGACAGATACTGCGCCATTTCCTGTCCCCAAAACCAATTATTAATATTATTATTATTATTATTATTATTATTATTATTATTATTATTATTATTCTTATTATTATTATTATTATTATTATTATTAGTACGATTGTTGTTGTTGTTGTTGTTGTTGAAGGAAATGGCACAGTGTCTGTCACATGTATCGTTGGACACCTGAACCGCGCCGTAAAGGAAGGGATAAAGGAGGGAGTGAAAGAGGGAAAGGAAGAAGGAGGTGCCGTAGTGGAGGGCTCCGGAATAATTTCGACCACCTGGGGATCTTTAACATGCACTGACATCGCACAGCGCAGCGGGCGCCCTTTGCATTTCACCTTCATCGCCTCCCGGAGTACCCGGGTTCGGAACCAACCGCGGCGGCGGCGTTTCGATGGAGGCCACGCGCGTATACTGCAGATGGTTTGGGACAATTAGATTTGGGACAATTAGATAGCAGGTTGAATTGTGGCGTGCTCTTCCGGACAATGGGATTCTCAAACTGACCATTCACACCGCGGCCCACAAATCTCATCTGATTTTCTGACGGCTTGTCACGGGACACAACGTCACGATTACATGTCAGGTTATTACCTGCCGGAGTCGATGCGAATAAAATAAGACGACGCATTTTTCTGGCGGTGGATAAAAAACAAAACTAAGTACAAAACTTGCACTCCGAGTCACGTGTGCTATGTTCGTGCTGCATCTGCTGCATGTTGGGTATCCCCTAAGCGCGCGCATCGATACCTAATCAAATAGAAAGGAGGAAGAGCGGAGAAACGGAGGAGAAAGCAAGCGCGCCGTAATCTGTAGCTAATAATAATAATAATAATAATAATAATTGGTTTCTGGGGAAAGGAAATGGCGCAGTATCTTGTCTCATATGTCGTTGGACACCTGAACCGCGCCGTAAGGGAAGGGATGAAGGGAGTGGAAGAATAAAGGAAGAAAGAGGTGCCGTAGTGGAGGACTCCGGAATAATTTTGACCACCTGGGGATCTTTAACGTGCACAGACATCGCACAGCACACGGGCGCCTTAGCGTTTTTCCTCCATAAAAACGCAGCCGCCGCGGTCGGGTTCGAACCCGGGAACTCCGGATCAGTAGTCGAGCGCCCTAGCCACTGAGCCACCACTGAGCCACCACAAATCGCACATCTATATAGCGACGCGGCTTGACTTTTAAGAGGGGCCAATTACGGTTTGGTTGCAAGGAGGTTAGCGCCAACAAAAGTTATCACAGACAAGGCGACGAACCCAAGCGCTCCCGGCAGCCATATGCATAAGTACAAATGATGAATGTTGATGAATTTTTGAGGCGCAAGGGCATATGTGTTCAAAGAGCGTGTTTTCGTCTACTCATGGTGGGGGTCAGCGACCCATTTATCGCACACTTCGCCCTGAAGAAGCCGACCACCAGGACAGGCAAAAGCGTGCACCGATTGTATCAACGGCGGGTAGCTGGCAGCGCTGAAGTAGGACCCAACGCCTCCCGCATGCGAGGCGGATGCTCAAACCACTAAGGCACTAAACCACGAAGCTGTGAACACAGACGCATGCGAATCGAATATATTGTACGCGTAACATACAAAAATAATGGCGCATCACTGATGAAATATTTTGCTCGTCTAATAAAGCGGATACTTGCAGGGTGCTCCGCGCATGCTTATCAACACTTCCATACCCAACCATTCTGGACAAAAGCATTTTTGGAGCGGGAAACCGAACCCGACCGCGGCGGCTGCGTTTTTATGGAGGAAAAACGCTAAGGCGCCCGTGTGCTGTGCGATGTCAGTGCACGTTAAAGATCCCCAGGTGGTCGAAATTATTCCGGAGCCCTCCACTACGGCACCTCATTCCTCCTTTCTTCTGTCACTTCCTCCTTTATCCCTTCCCTTACGGCGCGGTTCAGGTGTCCAACGATATATGAGACAGATACTGCGCCATTTCTTTTCCCCCAAAACCAATTATTATTAGCGGGAAACCGTTTATGAATGCAGTTTTTTTTCACATAATGTAAGATTTCTCTATAACGATCAATATATATCCGCATATTATCCAGCGGCAGTCTTGCATTTTTTTGATGAACGTTTTTGCTATCGTCAAAAGCATTACTCATTGGTTTTCTATCGCAGTCTTAACTGTTCTATGCGATCGATGGAAACACTTCAAAATAAAGGCTTAGCCAAATATCAGAAAATGGACAATTACCTTCGACGTTTACATAAGAGTACATATTACAGTTTTTCAATTTTCGAAAGTTTTGTCCGAGAATGTTGGGCATGAGCCAGTAAAGTGGTACGTTCATTCGTGACGCATGCCAGCACGCAATATTGTGTGCCACGTACGCGTTGCTCCGCGCTGCTTTAAACTTTACGTGTTGTCTCGGTCAACATATCAATAAGCGACGAGAGGACCGTGTGCAACACGCATCCAAACCGAAGACAGGGACACGTTGCGAAAGAGGATAAGGGCCACGTTTTTGTGGGTCGCATTTGGCTCCGCCTACGCATCACTATTAATGCGTAATAATGCGTAAGCATTGTATGGCTGTGTTTGCGGTTTCGTCTCATCGCGAGCTTGTCATCACGATAGCGTTCGGACTAATTGAGTTATAAGAAAAAAAATGATTTCATTAGATAGAGCACGAAAAAATCTTGCAGGGGGAATCTTGAGGTGTATGTGAGGTACGAAGTCGTGCCACGTCCCGGAGTGACTCTTCAACTGCGGAAAGAACCGGTTCAAGTTCTCGAGAGCGTCGGAATGAGACGCTGCGTAGACGGCGTGCCGAGGAAACGAAGCTTACGCAATTAAACTAGGGTTAACCAGAGCTAAACCACATTCAATTTTTTCGCTCACGGCCAACGCCACCGGCGACACAGGATTTTCTGCGAGACGGGGCCCTTAAAGTAAAAGAAATAACATTTGTACCGTGTACTGAGTAGAAACTTGAAAAAAAAAACAACAAAGGCGTATGCGTGAAAACTTCGGGGAAATAACCTCTAAACAGTAGCACCGAGGATATATTACTGATGCCATATCTGATCGCTTGGTTCTACCGCCTCGGAGTCCTCTCAGAAAAACGCACCCACTGTTACTAGATGAGAGTTCATTTTTTTTTTGGGTGCGCAGAAAGCTCCATCAAGTCGGCTTCAGGAATGCGCCCTCCTCGCATTGCGCTGCTCACAACGTGAACGTCTATTAGCCAGAACGTGATGACAGACGAAGGTAAACTGTAGGACCCTTAAGCTTCGCCTTTAAGAGTGGAACGCGACAGCGTGTTGCAGCACTCCCAGGGAGTCCACGGAACGCCATCGCCCGTTCGGCGCGACGCCTTGCCCATTAGACAGATCGCTCTGCTACGTACCGCGGAGGTGCAAACCACGTAGAAGCGCTGCCAGGCGCCTTGCCGAAACGCGCGGGACTCAAGTTGCAGTCGTTGTTCGTCGGCACATCGTTCTCGACAAACCCGATGCCACGAACGCCAGCATAGCTCCCGCGCCGAACGAACGGGCAGCAAGCCGCAAGCTTCGTGGTGAACGCGCTTTGGATGTGCGCTGCGTTGTTCGCTGCTCACCGCGTGATTCCTGCGTTCCCGCACGGCCCTACTGCGCCCGAACGAGAGATATTTCAGACGCGTCACTTCCTTTCCTTAAAATCAATTTTCATTTCATTTTCCTTTCCGTACGGCGGCTGCGTTTTTATGGAGGAAAAACGCTAAGGCGCCCGTGTGCTGTGCGATGTTAGTGCACGTTAAAGATTGGTTGGTTTTTTTTTGGAGGGAAAAGGAAATGGCGCCGTATCTGTCTCATATATCGTTGGACACCTGAACCATGGTAAAGATCCCCAGATTTTAGAAATTATTCCGGAGTCCTCTACTACGGCACCTCTTTCGTCCTTTCTTCTTTCACTCCCTCCTTTATCCCTTCCCTTACGGCGCGGTTCTGGTGTCCAACGATATATGAGACAGATACTGCGCCATTTTTTCCCCCAAAAAACAATTATTATTTCCTTACGGCGCAGTTCGGGTGTTTCTGATATATGTGAGACAGGCCTCACTTCCTTTCCTTAAAACCAATTTTCTTGCGGCGCGGTACGGGTTGTCCACAGAAATATGTCAGGCGTCCCTTGCTTTCCTTGCGCTGCTGTTGCGCGCTATCTGTTGGGGCAGCAGCGTACAATTGCGAGGAGGAGGAGGAGGGATTTTTCGCTCACTAACGACACCGATGACACCGTAGCTTCTATACGGAAGGACTCTACTCAAACAAATGCAAAAATTGTGATGCGAAAGCCGATCTAAATCATATGATCTGGAACTGCCCGCAGTCCCTACCCGCGAGTCACTTCATTACCGACTCTGCTCATTGGGAGGCTCTATTGCTCAGCCCCGACCCGGGGATACAGATCAAGCTCCTCCAGCTGGCTGAAGACGCCGCCGCTGCCCAAGGGATAGCGGCCGCCGTTTAAGCGGGGGGCGACTTCGTGTCGCCCCTCTATATCCGCTGGAAATAAAGTTTCACAACAACAACAACAACAGGCTTTTCTGCGACTTGAGCTCCTTAACGCTATCGCGTTAAAAGGGGAACACGATGCACCCTATATTTCCTCGGTCTTTTTCCCTCGTGCACCTCAAGAAATTCAATTGGAAGACACGTTGTGGCATCCCAGCCTTCCAGCGCTGTCATCCTTGCCGCACTAATCACATTCTTTAACTCTTAGAAAGAAAAAAAAAACACGCCGTGGCTAACAGCCGCGCCAAAAAGGTCATTTGCTGCGGCATTTTAGAAAGATTGGGTTGACGTAGTGTTTTAAGCTGTTTCATAGCCGCACATAGAAGCAATATGAACAGCTTTCCACATATAAGATGGCTTGGTGAGGAGTGTCCCATTTATTCAGTAGAAAATTACAGCCTACTCTAGACCTATAGTTGACATGAAAAGATGTTGCAATAAGCGAGCCACGGGTAGCACGGAGGAAAGGCTACTCAACGCGCTCCTTTCGCGCAAGAAAATGGGAGACGGGATTTCTCAGCCTACCCGCCGCGGTGGCTCAGTGGTTAGAGCGTGCTCTAACCACTGAGCCACCGCGGCGGGTTGGGTTGACAGGCGAAAACGTACGCGGGGATGGTAGCCGAGCGCGCTCGGCTACTGATCCGGAGTTCCCGGGTTCGAACCCGACCGCGGCGGCTGCGTTTTTGTGGAGGCAAAACGCTAGGGCGCCCGTGTGCTGCGCGATCATAGTGCACGTTAAAGATCCCCAGGTGGTCGAAATTATTCCGGAGCCCACCACTACGGCACCTCTTTCTTCATTTCTTCTCTCAGCCCCTCCTTTATCCCTTCCCTTACGGCCCGGTTCAGGTGTCCAACGATATATATATATATATATATATATATATATATATATATATATATATATATATATATATATATATTGCATTTCAAGTGCGTTTGCACGAAGTCCTCATTGGTTGGAGCCTCACGCCGGACACTTCGGTGGTTTGATGAGCCCAGCGTGAGCAGCGCGACTGATCCTCAAAGAATAGAGGAACGGGTATCGCCTGTAAAAAGTGACTTAACAATTTTTTAGAAGTGTTAGTTAAGGCTTACGAATCTTCGACGGAACCACCCGACCTATGTAGCAGGCTTCGACTAGCGAATCCGTTTTCCGCTAGAGGGCAACCGCATTAAGAGTCCACGGTGCGCTTTTGCCCCCTAATCATCCATACTGCGCATGAGGTCACAGCGCGAGGATAGAACTTGATGGTAAACCTGCTCCCGTAAACACAATTCTATACTCCTCATTCATTGCCTCTCTTGCCGTGAGCCATCTTCGTGAATTTTTTTTACTTCCGATCAGAGTCAAAAAGAAACGGCCATTGCATTGAGGAAGTCTGTTTATTGTAAGATTGAGCGCAGATATCTCTTCACATGACACTCTCAACATAGCAAAAGAAATCCTAATATAAACACTGACACATTTCATAACTCTGCATTCTTTAAAACCGTCGGCATGACTGCCGCAAGCTTCCTGAGTGGGCAACGTTATTTAACATTCGGGTGGTCATAAAAATTGATACGATGTCTATTTGTCAACACAACGTTCTTTCAATCTGTATTCTGCGCACAGTGTCTAGCTTTGGTATATGGATTGGCACAGAAAAGTTTTCTCAGGCTGACGCGTTAAAAACTAACAAATATACAGCAGATGACAGCTGTGTCCGTGTTTCTTGCAGTTTGCTTCTAACGACTACGATACCGCGTGGAAGTTCCATCAGAGGTTGATCAAATAAAACGTGAATTGTAATACCAGATAATATCCTGCATACAACAGTTAATAATAAAATCAGATGACAGAAGTAGAATAAAATCACAGGTGTCGTTCTCCAACGCGCATCGTGAACCTCTTGCATCTTGCTACGCGTTCACAAGCCACAAGCTCTCTACCTCGCGAACAGTCTAAATACTTGGTGTACATTCACAGAACAGCCAGCCACAGAATCCTATTGCTTCGTCTGAACAAACTGCCTTTCAGAACAGCTGTTCGGGTTCACGAAAAAATATCTTGGGAGCATTCTCGTGTTGGTCCTTCTCCGAACGATGTCGTCATCTGAAGGTGGGTTCTCGTGTGGTAGTCACACCAGGTGTTCCGGTCATCGCTAGGAGCTCTCGACCATACTGGTAGACGACTAAACAACTCGGGGGAAGCCTAAAATGGTGCGGGCCCTGTCAAGCGGTGTCCAAAATGGAAAGGATCAGTTTCTTTCGTCGCAGGTGGTCTCTGCAAGGAAAAATTTGAGAGAGAAAGAGAGGGTAAGGGCTCTCTCTGATGACACTGTTAGCGTTTTGAATGTGGACCGTAACATAATTGTAAAGCACTGCATCACAAATCTGTGTAGCCTTCTGAAACGCAGAAAAGAAGCGTGCCCAGTCAAGCTTTCATCCAAAACCCCTGAAAGCCACTTCAAAAGCGTTGTGGGTGTGACTATCCGCAGCGGCGTGATTGGAATAATAGTTTCGAATTGACTTCACAACACTCTTCATAGAATTGGCTGTTGAAATGCTTTCGCAACTCATTTTGCGACAAGGACCGGCCTGTCTATGTAACTGTGTTCTAGAGTCTGAGTGAGGACAACTTATTCCTACTTTGTTTCTTAGCAAACATCGATTATATGGCTCTTTCTTGGTATGTTGATGTTTTTCCTGCTGCAAATTTAGTGTGAACAAAAATTTAGTCTCTTTACGGTCACTCGATTCTAACTCGTTACATCGACACAGACAAAGACTCCGTGGTCACTGTTTTGAAGGCAATGAAGGTTCAGTCAACAGCTTCGCTGTTAAGAGCTTCGTTTTTAGTGCAAGTAACGTTTTCGTCATCAGGATGCGGTAATCTATCGGTAAAGGTCAATTTCAATTTGACCTCGTTTCTTTACAAATATTTCTGTCGACAGTCTACACCCAGCTCATCGACTTTTCGATACAGACCGTAAACTTGTCAATACAGTCCATAGACTTTCTATAGGCAAATCCTATGGTCTAGTTATAGACCGTATAATTTCCTTAGACAGTGTATAGGCAATCTGTACATTTACGGTCACACTCAGTAGACTTGTTTATAGACACTATGGGCTACAAATAAACAAAATGATATATCTAAATGAAAACAATACATTGTACAAGAGGTCTATAGGAAGTCTATAGACCATTTTTATAAGAGATTATCCGTTTAAAGAAGCATGCGTTGAATTTGCACGCATTTGGCAACATCGCTCTCTGTGGCATGCCTTCTTTTCGTCCGTTGTGCTGTTCGTATCAAGCACGGACGCACGAAATTCCGTTACAAACCCGCAAAAACTGCGTGGGAAGGATAAAGACGCACTGAAAAAAATTCCTGGTTTTCTTCCGTCGCCTAACGGCAGTCGTGCAGCCTTCGCGAGATGTAACGGGAGTAAAAAGAGGGTGTTTTGGAAAGCGACAAGACAGCTCTAAGTGGACTCTTTGCGGAAAACAGGAAGTATGTATCAGGGTGTTCTTAAACAGAGAGGCTATAAACAGCTTTGATTGTGTGATCCGCTTTTGAGTTTAACGGCTGGGTTGCTGTAAAGCGCACTGACTACAAATTGAAGCTTACCTGTATCTGTAGATTACCGCATTCTAGCTACAAGTACCACTGAAAACGGAGCTTTTATAGGTTAGAAAAGGTCAAAAAATAAAATAGAGGTGTCGCCATAATCGTAGACTTCACGAGTAAACTGCGTGCTCGAGACAGAACGTCCATCGCGGATCCCAGAGGCCAGGCTGCGCCACCTTACACTTTAAACGGGGATCGCGGAGTCCTTTATTTTGTAACCGCCACGGATTTGAATTGAGTGGCGGAGAAATTTTAATGCAATTTCTTCAGTCATAAATCCGTCTTTAAGAAAACGTAACATGGGCAGGGAGAGCCACAGAACAGATTTTTACAATTAAAAATTGTATAGAGTGCATCCCACATTTTCTCGCCAGTGGTTTTGATTCCTCGAAACTTCGCATTAAAATTCCCTTCGCAACGGGCCCGGGAGGGGAGTGTTCGGAGACCCCGTTAACACTCACTCGACGATTTTGCTGGCGCGGTAGTGGATGTCCGCGGTGGGGAAGCCGTTGAACTGAGAGTTGATGGTGAGGGTGTAGGCGCCCATGTTCTCGAAGTAGATCCAGTCGCTCACGGCCATGTCGGGGAGCTTGCAGGTGCCCTTGATCTTGTCCAGGCCGTCGCACGTGATGCCCCACACGATGCTAGGGTGCAGGGGACCGTCCACGTCCTGCCAGTGGACACAACGATCTCTAATATAGGCAATGAACATAGCGAGCTGTACATACATCATGCTCTCATGCTTTGAAGAAGGTGAAACCAACTTTTTTCCGCCCTAAAAGAGCTCTGAACGCGACTCTAATAAAATTGCGGTATGCCTGTGATGTTAAAGGACGCTCGTTCTCGAATATGCTCCAGCAGGATTTTTTTTGTGTGCCTTGTAGAAGCTGAGTTATCTGTTGTCAAAGTTTCAATTTCAGCGTCTTCGCACCTTTCCCTCTCATCTCGCCGCTTTTTGCTCACTGTACGGTCGGCGCTCTTCCGCCGGTCCGAATTCCGTGGGCGGAGCATCCTGACCTACCGGAGCTACGCCGCTTATTGGCCGCGGCCATGATGGCCGACTGACGTCTGAAAGAATCTAACCAATAGCCATCACTGAAATGGCATACGCGGGACCAGTGCGACGAAGGAAGGTGCGAGCATGAAAAGGTCACCAGAAAGGGGACGCCAACTTTCGCGCGTTATTGTGGGTTCTCTTGCTGCGTGTAGAAGCGTATTATTTGGCTGATGTGTTCTTGACAACGTAATACAATGATTGAGCAAGTTGATAAGCGCGTGTCAGAGCCCCTTTAAGAGACGGTTTAACCGTTTCTCGTGATAGGTCTAAGTATGACACGTACTGTACGTGCCAATACTCTTTCACCAAAGCTCAATTCAAATCAATATGGCGCAGTTCAGGGCACTGACATACGGTCTGCCACATTTATGTGCAGTGTTATGATGTTCATTCTAAGAGAACATTGTAAATACATTGGAGCAAGATATAATGCAGTTCAGTTGCATTAAAGAAACTTCAAGACACATTAAACAACGTTAATTGTACAAGAGCATCGCTTTTTTAGTACCACTTTTAATATAATAATAATATTTTAATCATAGTAATAATGTTTTAAATTAATAACCTTAGTTCTGCGATGTTTTTAGCGTATCTTGCTATCTGCCCTCGTTAGCTTGCTACGCTTATCTCACCCCTTTGTTTGCGAAACTATACTTTGCATTTGTATGTTACTTTTACCTTCGTGCGTATTAACTGCGATGCTCCAGACTCTGCTACAGTGTCAAACTTTATGCACCCAGAAGCTTGTTAAGCTGGTAAGAACTTTTCTACATTGCACTCGTTTATTTTGGAATTCGTGAAATTGATTTGATTCGGTCTGATTTGAACTGCTCCCCACCTTTAGTGACTCAGGCTGTACAGGATCATCGCTGAAGAGGGACACGACAAATGACTTGTAGACAGACTCGTTGACGTAGTACATGTGCTCTTTGGGCTTGGTGTCTGCAACGGTAAAGCGATAAAGCATGGCAGCAATGCTCACCAGACACCTGTACCATGTGTGCTCCGTAGGACACTAGTTAGGAAAGTGCCTAATACACATCACAAAGGCAGCGAAAAAGTTTCCAGCGAGCTAACTTTACACCTCTCTTTAAGCTAGTTGGTGCATCGTGGAATTGGTGAAAAAAAAAATTAGCGCCAAGCCATGCAAACCACAAGAAACCACAAGCGCCTGTGTATCGCCTTCGTTCTTTCTTGTGGTTTGCATGGTTTGGCGCAATTATTTTTCACCAATTAATCTATTGAACCGCAGCGGTGGCCGAGTGGTTGAGCATCCGCCTCGCATGCGGGAGGTGCGGGGTTCGATGCCCAGTGCCGCCGGGTACCCACCGGAGATACAATGGGTACAAGCTTTCCCCTGGTCTGGTGCTCGGCTTATTTAGGAAAATGGGAAATGGGTCTTTGACCCCACCTTGAGAAATCGAAAATACCTTGTGCCATGGCGCTTTTTGGCCACAGATGTCCTTGCGCCATAAAAATCTATAATCATCTTCATCACATTAAACACCGGATTAGTACGAAGTCGTTAATAACCTTCTCTCTCCGGTTCTGCTTCTGAGGAAACGTGGTTAATACTGCGGATTAGGTGAACGTCATTGGGATGTCACTAGTCCGTAGGGTTTAAGCGTTAAAAACATCGGACCAGAGGAGTAGTCTACTCTTGAATGCCAACTAACTATTCACTCTTGTCGTACGATCACGGCTGCCACGGTGGCTCAGTGGTTAGGGCGCTCGACTACTGATCCGGAGTTCCCGGGTTCGAACCCGACCGCGGCGGCTGCGTTTTTATGGAGGAAAAACGCTAAGGCGCCCGTGTGCTGTGCGATGTCAGTGCACGTTAAAGATCCCCAGGTGGTCGAAATCATTCCGGAGCCCTCCACTACGGCACCTCATTCTTCCTTTCTTCTTTCACTCCTCCTTTATCCCTTCCCTTACGGCGCGGTTCAGGTGTCCAACGATATATGAGACAGATACTGCGCCATTTCCTTTCCACCAAAAACCAATTATTATTATTATTGCCATGTGCATGCTCACCGTCGTAGCTCTCGCTCATGCGCTTGCCGATGATCTTCGTGTAGATCGTAAAGGCGGATGCCACGAAGAATGTCCCCGGCTCGCTGATGATGTTCACGCCGTAGCTCTCCGGGAAGTGCTTGTCCAGACCAGCGTTGATGATGTCCGCCGTCTGCAAAAGCACCGCGGAAAGACAGAAAAGGGATGAATTCGACAAAAAAAAAAACATTGCAGCTCGCTTCAGGAAAGCACCACGGAAAGACAGAAAAGGGATGAATTCGACAAAAAACATTACAGCTCGCTTCAGGGGCTGCAGAAATTACGTTTGTGGCTTTCACGGAGCTTATGAAAGAAATTGGATGACACACTTAGAGACAGAGGGTTCACTGACGGCAAAAGGCAGAGAGGTTGGCAGGAAAAATGAATATCTGGCCTGCTACTCTGCAATGGGGAACAGGAAGAGGAGAAAAAGAGGGTCACGATGGGGGGTGATGATGGGAGGAGGCAGGTGAAAAAAAGACAAAAAGATAAGGCACACTTTCTAGCAGTACAAACGCGAGTTACATTCATAGATCCCGGAAGTCCCCAGATCACTCCTGGCGCAGTGATGCAGCGGTTAAGTGATGCGTTACTGCCCTGCGGTAGCAGGTGCTGCCAGCGATGGGCCTTGAGCAGGTTGCTCAACCATTCAGGTTTTCCTGTGCGAGCAATCATTATTTAACTGCCACCTGCCACGGTGGGCAGTTTTCTCACTCTTCGATGGGCAGGTTGTCGTGATGCCGGAAGGTCATGTGACCTCGGTGGCCCACCTGTCTCCTACGTTGATCTCTGGGGAACACCAACCCTTGATTTTTCGCTCACAACGCTGACACCGACAATGCCTACACCGCATTTTCTTGTGAACGAGGCTGCTAACGCTATCGCGTTAAAATGCAGGATATTTTTGTGCAGTAGTTACATTTGTGTGTTTGTCTCGTGCGAACATCTCATTCTGTAGTACGTTCTGTGTCTTACTACTGCTGACCGTACTTGCACATTTTTTCCAGAACAAACAAACGCTGTCGTCAATGGTAAGAGCCACAACTAAGCACCAGAGGTAAACATTTTAACTGGATCAGATTATAATAATAGAGTGGTGCCTCCTGGCAATCAGGTACCACAAGTAAGTAGCCGCATGCAACATTGTACCAAACAAAACTTAAACACCATACATACAGCCTTTGGCAGAAGTATACAATCCAAGGGGTTTGTTTCTAAGCCGTCTAGCGAGGCTCTAGTGCATCTGGCAGTCCTAAGCTTGGAAGGTTTGAGGACGCGAGTTCCTTCTCGCCATTCAGAGATTACGGTCGCTGGGCATACAAAACGAGTCGTGCTGCAGGGCACAGAAGCAAAGCCTTTGGGCTGCATATTTTTGGCAAAAGCTGTACATATGTCCAATGTCAACGAATATATGCGGCTGTGCCTGAGGAAAGGACGTTTTTTTATAACTATGCTAAAATAAGCGTGTTAAATGCACTACGTTTCGGAGCCTTTGGGAGGGCCGTATCTTGGATGAAACCGGCTAGTAGGCTGGCTAAAAAACTATGGTCTGGTCATATTTGCGTTTATTTGGACGTCTACCTGTGTCCAGTCGCGTCTCACCGCGTTTCCAGTGAAGTAGACACAACCTCAACTGTCGATACCAGAAATGTCCCTTCCTCCTTAATACGCTTTCAATTGCAACATTGTACAATAACTTGCAATAACGAAACCATAGAGAAGCAAGAATTATTACTTAAGCTTTCATCTAAGTATCGCCGCACTAGGTAGGTATATTGACCCTTTTAGAGTGAACCGCAGTGTTTTTAACGTAGTACAGCTCGCAGGAGGCGTTGACGAGATTCATCCGAACTATTCCTCTTTCACAGAGTCTGGCCCTTAATGATCGATCGTCAAGTAAAAGAAAGAAATATTGGTTTATGGGGCTTTAACGTCCCAAAGCGACTCAGGCTACGAGGGACGCCGTAGCGAAGGTCTCCAGAAATTTCGACCACCTGGGGTTCTTTTAACGTGCACTGACATCGAACAGTGCACGGGCCTCTAGCATTTCGCCTTCATCGAAATTCGACCGCCACGGCCGGGATCGAACCCGCGTCTTTCGGGTCAGCAGCCGAGCGCCGTAACCACTGAGCCACCGCGGCGGAATAAGAAAGAAAGAAATTATACCCGTAGCCCAAGCGGCAATCGACCCTTGGCCTCCTGACTTCAAGGCTAGGGCTCTAGAAGACAATCCTTGAAAAACTCCTCAGCTAACAATTTTGGCTGAAACTACCTCGCTGTTCAATTGAAGTCCTACTCGCCCCGCCTTTCATCGAGCGCGCTAAGAGGAAGGGGCTCACCTTGAGGAAGACAGGCTCGAATCCCTTCTCCCCAGGATATCCGCCGCCGATGTCCAGAAGCCTGAGGTCGAAGCCCATGTCCCGGCCGGCGTCGAATGTGCGCCTCGCGGCCGCTATGGCCCCGGAAAACGCACCGGGGTCCTCGTTGGTGCTGCCCACGTGGAAGCTGCAGAGCGAAGGACCAACAAGGCGAGTCTTACAAGGCTGTTCGCTAGCCCTCGATCGTGAAGACCCGCTGCGGTGTCTCGGTTGTCATGGTCGGCTGCTGGGCATGAGATCACGGGATCGAATCCCGACCGACATGCAGAAACGTCCCTTTCTATTGGGCGATATTAGCGCACACAAAATATTACCCAGTGGGAACAATCAATTGAGAGCCCTTGTTTATGGCATTCGTCACAACATACCAATGTCAGCATGTACAGCATTCTTGGACAATAATTTTGAATATTGGAGTATCGGAATATCGGAACGTGTTTTCGCAGGCTAAAAGTCCACATTTTTTCCAAATTTTTCGCCCCGTTAATTCTCACGCTGTCAGACCAGATACTCATCCATAGATGTCAGAAAACATTCGTCGGGCCTATTTTTTTTTCATTAGGGCTCTTTATAGATTCAAAGCGAAGCAATAGATCTGCACATGATGCAAGAGAAGGGTGAGGCGCCAGGGTACCGCGCGGGGTGCCTTTGACTCCATATTGTGCCTCCTCTGATCCGCAAAATAGCTCCATTCGGTTCCTCAGAGGCCAAAAAAGTTATGGACGCGTGGCCGGGAAAAGAAGGCTCTCTCACCAGACGCCCACGATGGTGAGGTCGAGGTCCTTGGCCAGCTGAAGCAGGTGCAGTGCTTCGTCCTCGGAGCATCCGAACTTGTCGCCCATGGCGAACAGGGCCTTCTTGTTGTCTACCTTGAGGCGCAGGACCAGGCGCGCGTACGGGTGGTGCTCCTTGATCTGTGCGGGTGAATTAGCGACAATGGAGTTTCAAGTCGGATGCGCTACCTCTTCACAACGTATGGCATTTAGCGACAATGGAGAAAATGACAGTGCAATCGAAAACACAAAATGGGAATGCTGGAAGGGAAGAGGATAGAAGAGTAGGGTAGATTTTTTTTTTTTTGGGGGGGGGGGGGGGAGGCCTTAGTGATAAATGGATGGAAGAGGCTTGGTTTGGTTTGGTTTATGGGGGTTTAATGTCCCAAAGCGACTCAGGCTATGATGGACGCCGTAGTGGAGGGCTCCGGAAATTTCCACCACCCGGGGTTCTTTAACGTGCACTGACATCGCACAGTACACGAGCCTCTAGAATTTCGCCTTCATTGAAATTCGACCGCCGCGGCCGGGATCGAACTCGCGTCTTTCAGGCCAGCAGCTGAGCGCCTTAACAATATCACAACAGACGAAATTTCAGCACACTTGACCAGATTCTCAGTGCAGAATGGGAATCAAAAAGTATAATTGCTCAGGGACAGCACTTTTCTAGCGCAAGCCAGAACAGCTGATCTGCCAAGCCAAGCAGGGGACGGAATATCGGATTGCTCCACTGCGTTACCTTGTAGAGCTCCTCGACGCAGTCGAAGGTCATGAGGTCGACGCCCAGCTCCTGGGATCGGTGGAGGTAGCTGATGTGCTTCTGCGGGTGGGCGTAGATGATCCTGGACGGGTGCACACCCAGCGAGACCATCGTCTCGATCTCCGCGATGCTGGCGCAGTCGAAACCCAGGCCCAGGCCGGCGAGCACCTCCAGCACTATGGGGTTGTCGTTACACTTCACCGCTGAACATGGGGAGATAGAGCAAAGAGGGATAAGAGGTAAGGAAGGGCTATCTGCGGTTATTGATGCGTTAGCATTAGAACGGTTTGTGCAAGCGGAAATAGCGACCGCTGTCACGCGTGGCGGGCCACCTAGTGTATAACGAACGTAAGTATGCCACCTCAGTAATAACGAACTTCCGTGTGGTAGGTAACCTTGGGTATAACGAACATTTATGTGCTAACCTCGGGTGTAACGAACATTCGTATGCCAACCTCGTGTATAACGAACGTTTCTGTGTTTTTTGCATGGAAACAGCGCAGTAGACGGGACCAAGAAAAGAAGACACACACGGGCGCTGACTATCAACTGAAAGAAATTTGTTGTAGCAACGTTAATATATAAAACGCATACATATGATAAAAGCATGAAACCTTAAAACTAGGTGACAAGATTCTTCTAATCAGCCAGCGAGAAATCTGATTTATTTTGTTTTCAAGTTTGCAGAAGGAGTGCTGACGCACTTCTCCCCTCGTTGGTGTATGTCATACGCCTCAAGAACCAGCTTGACCACGAATGTTTTGAGGCGTATGCTACACCAACGAGGGAAGAAGTGCGCCAGCACTCCTGTTAACTTGAAAACAAAAGAAATCAGATCGAAACGTTGGCAGAAATCGAAACGTTGGCAAGCACCCTTAGGTTTTCCCCTGCCTTGTTCACTTGGCAGTTGTGTAATCGCCATTCATTGTTTTTTTTATACATTATGTGCCTCGTCTGCACAAGGGTGGCAAAACGAAAAAGCATCCAGTTACGTCTAAGGAATCTTTTGGAATGGCTTAGACGTAAGATCTAGGGATAAAGACAGCAATGGTTAACTGCACGTGCTTCTGGGTCTACAAAGAAGGTGTACAAGGTAGTCGTTAGGAACCGTGTTGAGGACCTGCTGCAATGCTGTAATCACTTAGGCCTTCAGGATTTTGACTTGCGTCTTCGTATTTTGCCTACGGCCGCGAAGCTGATCTTGTTGGGTGGACATTACTCAATCCCTCACTTCTTACCCTTTAGGGGTCGCTTAAACTTGGAACATAAAACAACCTCTCTGGTTAGTACATCATTGAAATTAACGTAGAAATGAAACGTTTCCTACAGGATTTAAGGTAACTTGGACGCCTGCCAACGGTGCAGCACTTGTTGTGGTACTGCCCTGGCTGTCATGACGTCAGTGAAAAGCCGCTCAAGATACACATGTCCGCATACCGTGAATGGACTACACCGACAAACGACGCTCGCGCCCGACCCCTGCTGCGGCTCTCCTAAGAATCTGCATGCGAGGCAGCCATTTACCCTTAAATCAAATCTTTCTGTTCACTTCCCTCCTATAACTAGGTATTCCTGCCAGCCCCATTCTAATGAAGATTACTCACTACATCTAACTTTCTTCCTATCTTATTGTTACTTGGTAGCACCTGCTGTCAAATGACTTCCGAAAAAACTGCGGGGAAAGAAATCTCACCGTAGAAGGGCTTCGCCCGCGGAATGGACTTGCGCCACAGGTCAACCTTGTAGAGCACGTCATCAATGTCTACGATGTAGAATGGGTTGTCCAAGTCGACCTGCATTCGAAGCAAATACACAGTGTGAAACATAGCGTACAGCCATAATGCGTGTGTCTCGTTTCCCCGTTGAACGCGACATACTGCCAGAAGAAAAAGGAGCCTGTAGCGCTTGATTAATACTTAATGGCGGCCGTGAAACGGTTTCATGGCCGCCATTTTGTTAATGCATGAGTGCCTTAAGAGCTGCCTCTGCGCATTTTACAACGAGGGATGTTAAGTAAACGTTTCCCGCGGTTCCGAAGCGTCGACATTGTCGGCGAAGCACCGGGCTAGACTTATTGGTCAGCGTGCAATGATGTCACGCATGACGTCACAGCAACATGTCTCTGAGTAATCCAAACTCAGTGGCGTCCTGATTGACAGCACAGTGACTTCATGTGCACAAACAGAAAACAAGAAGACAAGCTCAATGCATGAACAGTGTTGCTGTCATCACGACCGCAAAGAGTTGTTGCTGGATGACACGTTACAGCCCTGTATTTTTTGCTGTCGATCTTTGACCGATTCAACTTAAAAATTGGAAGGGTCACTTAAGCTCCGCCTTAAGGACATGACGCGATAACGTTAATGTGTTAATTATTGCCCATATACGCGGAATTGGCCGTTCTCTACTTTACATTCATAGATCCCTGGAAGTCATCACACCACACCTGGCGAAGTGGTGCAGTGGTTTTAAGCGATGCGCCACTGCCCTGCAATGGCAGGTGCTGCCACCTGTGGGGCTTGTGCGACCCAGGTCGCTTTTCTCGGGTGACCAATCGTTAGTTGAGCTGCCACCTGCCACTGTGGACAGTTTGCTCACAATCCGGGGACTTTTCTCAGAGCGACGAAGACGGCGCCGGATTTTCCCTGTCATGGGAGATTTAACGCTATCGTATTAATGAAGTAAATGCAACGCGAATAAATCAAACAAATTTAATTGAATAAAGCGCCAATTTTAATACATCGTTTGGCGCGCAAGGAAGAGTACTCGGGATATCTGGCGCAGAATTCTAGCGCAGCAGATGCGACGCAACAGCCCAAGCAGTACTTGTAATCGGCCCGCAATATTGGGAATGTATTGGCAAAGGCCGGTGCTACAAAGTGCCAGAGTAAAACCATCCTATTCTAATATTCGGGCCGATTATCTGCGCTGCATGGGGCTTCGCTCGCCACCATGCCCCTTTTCTCTCGTATCCCCCTTTACCGCGCACACCCGCACGCTGGCAGAAATCTCTGCACTTCGACAAAGGGCTCTTTCGCTCGCCCCCTAGAGTCCATTCAGGCCGCAGCAGGCAGCGTTCCAAACTGCCTGGGCAACAGAATGGCGTGCCCGGGGGCTCTTAACAACGGTAAAAAAAGAGCGGCAGTGCAGGTGATAAGCCTGCAGCACCTAATCCTCAGTGCTACCTCTAAAGAGCAATTACGGGTCGTGTAACGAAAGCAAGACAAAAGACACTCAGACGGAATGTGCCCTTGTTTCTAAGCGCGCCTTAAGGGATTAGCAGGTCACCATTGCTATATTGCTCTATAATAAAAGATGGATGAACCTCAGGCTTATCGCGTGCATGCTATCCTGCCAACTTTCAACTTGGGCACCAAAGGAAGCACTGTGAAAATAAAAAAAATAAAAATGCACGTCGCAGCTTCGGCGAAACAGGTCGCGACCTCGTATCCACGGTCAACGACTCTGTCTGTGGGGAAAACACACACGCCTGAGAGCTGCTTTGCAAAGAGCCGCGCAATTAGCTCTGCTTTGCTTCGAAGGCCTCGCGGTGGTACCTCGCATTTAGGCGCTGAGAGCCGCCGCGATAACATACGTAAAAGTGAAGCATTAATTGTCCTTTTGCAGCCATTTATTCAGGGCTGTGATAACAACTGACATTTGTTTATTTCGTCATCTCTATTTCTGTTTAGTTGTCTTGCATTTTCAGTGAGAGTTTAGTAGCCTTACCCGCTAGACCTTAAGTATTGCTCACCAGAGACGCAGTTTATGTATCCTCCTTAGAACTCCTTAGACCGGGCAATGGAAAATCTGTCCATTACATTGGACAGCGAAATCTCAGGGGTGGCAGCTTTGGAAGGAGACTTATTACCGCGAAATATACTAAAGCTATTTTACCCGCCGCGGTGGCTCAGCTGGTTACGGCGCTCGGCTACTGACCCGGAGCTTCCGGGTTCGAACCCGACCGTGGCGGCCGCGTTTCGATGGAGGCGAAACGCTAAGGCGCCCGTGTGCTGTGCGATTTCCGTGCACGTTAAAAATCCCCAGGTGGTCGAAATTATTCCGGAGCCCTCCACAACGGCACCCCTTTCTTCCTTTCTTCTTCCACTCCCTCATTTATCCCTTCCCTTACGACGCGGTTCAGGTGTCCGCCGATATGTGAGACAGATAGTAGGCAATTTCCTCCCCCCCCCCCCAGAAAAAAAAATAATTTTTCTATTTCTCAGCTGAGTTTAGAACTTATGCAGTTATAGAGTGAGTATAGTCAAGGTCGTAGCTTTTTGCCTTTTCAGGAGCTCTTAAGAAGTTGGGAGTTAATGCGAGAACTTGAATAAGGTGGCTGTCCAAAAAAAGCAGCCAAATGGATTCCAACAAGCGGTAATGCCTTTTTAAGCACTAATAATCACTCACAACAGTGCAACAAGCGCACATAAGCACATATCCGAGAAAAAAGGTGGTTCTAATGGTTCTAACAGATATCTACCGCAGTGAGATTATCAACTGTGGCGACGAGGAGAGCGCAGTCTCGCCAGTAGCTCTGCATTAACGCTGTTCGAAACCACTGCCAAAGCACACAGATGTAATACATCTTGAGACCTGGGTGTAGAAAATTTATTAAATATATTGGAAAAGGGAATTGCAGCCATGGTAGCCACGGAAGGAAGTTTATAATCGTGAAAACCTCTTTGCCGACTACTATCAGAAACTGAGCTCCTATGTAGCGTGTATGTGGTCAATTGGTTATTTTCCTCCTCTTTAGGAGTTCTCATAAAGGTGGGAGTCAGTCAATGCGATCATGTTTTAAGGTGAGGCTCAAAAAAACCAAGCGGATTTATGTGCGTTCTAAACCATGCCAAAGTTCTTTTGAACACTTGATAGCAATCGTAACGCTGCAACAAAAACACACAAGAACTCGTTGGAGCGAAGGGAAGGAACTACCTCTCCTATATGATACGGAAATGCAAGAATTTTTTTTTTCTATATGCGACATTTTCCGGCGCACACTCAAGAAGTTCGAAGCGCTGCTAAAGGTATCTCCAGAATTGTTCTTGATCTCGAATTATCATATCCTAGTGTTTAAACAAAATCGGAGACGATTTATACTCCAGGCCTCAGGAAGAATAGTGCATAACTACCATACGCTTCAGTTTCGAATACCACGATCGTACCCAGAGTTGAGAAACTCTGCAGCTGTTCCACATGACTGTGGTGGTGGTGTGAATGTACAGGTGGGATTAGCCTTACAGAGGCCTGCCTGCAATTGCTTCGCCTGATTTGAATGAGTGTCTGTACCACTGTTCCATAAGGACAGTGTCCTCCACCTGTTCCACCCGTCCCGGTCAAAACAACCAAGTAGGGAGGCAGCAGTGATCGACACAAACAGCAGAGAACAAGGAATAGCAATACCAAAAACCACAGCGTCGTTTCCCGCGTGTTTCGCATTCACGGTCTCGACAATGTTCACACCTCGATCCAGGAAAGAAGAACTAACCTTGTTGGTCTTGCCGACGACCTCCTGGGCGAACTCCCTGGGCTTGAGGTTGCTGAAGAGGATAGCGTCGTGCCTCATGGTTGTTCGGGATGTGCCGTTGCAAGCGTTGCGAGGCTGCTGCTTGACCCTCGGTGGGCAGTGCTTCTTGTTGGTGGCCGAGTGGCTGCGCTGGCGGAAGCCGTTGGCTGTGTGGTGGTAGACAGCTCCCGGTGACTCGAGCACGACCTCCTTGCCCATGACGGAGGCGGCGGTGGCTGGGGATTTATACCGGAGCGGCGGAAGCTGCGGCAGCTCTAAAACCTCGATGGGGGCACCCAGACGCAGCGGTGGGGGCGGTACGCCAGCAGCCAGGCAGCGAACTCGCTGGGAGAGGGCCTTATCTGCGAGACAGAGCGGCCACCAGAGGAGCAGTTAGGACTACAAAACTGAGATACGGAGGGGGTCGTATTCTTGTTCTGATCCGTGTTACCCGGCAACCTTTAATTTTTGTTTTCACCTAGTCATCATCCACCCGTGTTACTCGTAAACGGGAAGCGGTTGAGACAAGTCGGCGAGAGAAGTGAAAATAACTAAAAGGAGGTGCTAGCACTAGTCCAGGACAGGACATAAAGGTGCTTTGCAGCGCAAGGCTTGTAGAACGACCATCACATTTTAAAGCGAGCGGAGTCATTTGTTTCAGGGTTTATAACTATCCTGCTAACGCAACGTCGCCCAAACGGGCGATCATCTCGAGCCGCCATCAAAGTTTGGTGAAATCGTATTTTGATGTAGTGAGGCATCATATTCGATTTACTTGGAGTCATTTCTGATGCGCATTATCGTTTTCACGTGCCCTGCGTTTAGTGTTGTACCGGTGTACTGTGCTGGTGTACTGTGCAGGTATGCCGTGCAGGTATGCCGTGCAGGTATGCCGTGCAGGTATGCCGTGCAGGTATGCAGGTATACCATGCAGGTATACTGTGCAGGTGCAGTGCGGGTGTGCTGTGCGGGTGTGCTGTGCAGGTGTGCTGTGCAGGTGTGCTGTGCAGGTGTGCTGTGCAGGTGTGTTATGGTAAAGCTCAAACTGCGCCCTCAGATATCAATTTTCTCGTCACAGATCATGCAAATTGATTTCTTGCTGAGAGCATTTGAAAATGATAGGAAAAATTCGCCGCGAGTTTGTCACATTGCCTTCCCTGCTTTGTGCGGCTCCCACGACACTGTAGATGCGGCGAATATGAAAAAAAATTATTTGTAAGAGAAAGTGAGGCAGTTTAATAGTACGCACTTTTTCCTGCACTGTCAGACTGGCACTTATTCGCATAGTGCTACTAGATGCAATGTAATCATTATTCTCATATTTATCGCAATGTAATAACAGCAGATATGAGGCTCCGTAGTTGAATTAAACCAATTACCTCCTCTAAACTCGAAAACTACACACGTATGTTTTATAATGCGGTTCGAGAAGAGTTGCTGAAAGTGCCGCGCATCTTTTTTTTGGTATTTTTCTGCCATGCTGGTTTGAGGCGGAAGTGCTCAGTGATATCTGTTATCGAGTGCGATGTAGTAAATATGGGCAGTACTTTCACGGGACCCACCCCGACGAAAACACCACCAGTAACAACAATACCGTCATGCGAACGGTGCGCAAGCTTGAAAACAAAGAGGGGAGAGCGTGAGAAAAACCTCTCGCTGCCCGCATCGTACATTCGCTCACACCCTCCCCCTTTATCCCTTCCCCTCAGCGAACGGAAGGCCTCGCAGACACCGCTGTCCCAAAGCACTTCAAGGCAACGACAACACCGGGACGTCCGGAGCTCATTCACGTCTTTTTTTCCTTTATCTTCCTTTTATGTCACCTTGTCTCACGCACTCAACTTTTTATGGTTTCACCGCACTTGCCATTTCAGCCTGCATTTTTTTCATCCTTCTTTTATGTTTTCCCGTCATCACGGGATTACTCCGTACTACAACGGTTCTACGCCGCGCACGACTCGGTGTCACCTCGCGAACCTTGGATCATCGTAAAGAAGTTGGAAGCCGCTTCACGCGCTCGTCACGGGCTGTCGCGTCGGTATATCAGCGCGCGTCGAAACGACTCGGCAACTTTCCTTCTTCCTTCGTAGCCGCTTCGTTATATACACTCGCGCGTACAGCGAGACGCGCTTGGCCGGACGTTTCGCGCTTCTGTATAATAACAGAGACGCTCCGGAGGCAACGACGGGCTCGGTCCCGCAATGGGGGGTTGCGCAACATCATAAATGTCACTGGGGTTTCGCTTTTTCTGCTACCGTCCGGGACTGTCTCTGTGTCCCTTGCCTGAGGGAACGACCATGTGAAGGTGACTGCGGCTACGCTGGTTTCTTGATCAATGATGTCAGAGGCGGACGATTAGCGCGGCTTTTGGAAAACAAATAAAAAAAGGAAAGCTGGCTGTCTTTCTTGGCATGTCCTGAATCCGCTGGACCCGCCGCGGTGGCTCAGTGGTTAGGGCGCTCGACTACTGATCCGGAGTTCCCGGGTTCGAACCCGACCGCGGCGGCTGCGTTTTTATGGAGGAAAAACGCTAAGGCGCCCGTGTGCTGTGCGATGTCAGTGCACGTTAAAGATCCCCAGGTGGTCGAAATTATTCCGGAGCCCTCCACTACGGTACCTCTTCTTCCTTTTTTCTTTTATTCCTCCTTTATCCCATCCCTTACGGCGCGGTTCAGGTGTCCAACGATATATGAGACAGATACTGCTCCATTTCCTTTCCCCGAAAACCAATTATTATTATTATTATACCCGCCGCGGTGGCTCAGTGGTTAGGGCGCTCGGCTACTGATCCGGAGTTCCCGGGTTCGAACCTGACCGCGGCGGCTGCGTTTTTATGGAGGCAAAACGCTAAGGCGGCCGTGTGCTGTGCGATGTCAGTGCACGTTAAAGATCCCCAGGTGGTCGAAATTATTCCGGAGTGCTCCACTACGGCATCTTTCTTCCTTTCTTCTTGCACTCCCTGCTTTATCCCTTCCCTTACGGCGCGGTTAAGGTGTCCAACGATATATGAGATAGATACTGCGCCATTTCCTTTCCCCCAAAACCAATTATTATTATTACTATTATTAATTCGAGAGGTTTTGGCACAGGCGCTTGCCGCAGGATTTTATTGGCTCTGCTCCGGCGTGTTTGCCTGCGGCTAAAAAGATTTTACGCCGCAGCGGAAACAAGGTGAACCTTGGATAGCAGTAAAACTGCGCGGAGGTTTGTGGGAAGTATGCAAGGCATGAGTCGCGTGCAGAGGTGTTGCTCACCAAGTTTATGTGCGTTCGCGCGAACCACCGCGATTGGACGATATCTACGACGCTTCGTACCCGCATCCTGTGGAAGTTTCTGGGGCCTCGCGCTGCGCTCAGCACAGCGCCTCCTTGGCCGAAAGCCTCCGTGCTGTCACATCACAAGGTGGATGATGAAGCTCCGAGCATAGTAAAGCCTCTAAAGAAAGTTTTTATTGTCTCAAACAGCGACAAAAATGACCCCTTTCAAACACCCAGCAAACAACTTTTACAGGGAACGAGATCCTCTTATTAAAATGGTCTATAAACAGCCTATAGACTCCTTATAAACTCTTTATAGACTCCTTATAGACTCCTTATAGACGGTTTATAAACTCCTTATAGACTCCTTAAAGACACCTTGTAAACTCTTTATAAACTATTTATAAATACATTATAGACTCTTTATAGACCCCTTATAGACCCTTTATAAACCCTTTATAGACCCTTTATAAAGCCTCTATAGACTCATTACAGACACTTTATAGACACTTTATAGACACTTTGTAGACACTATAGATTCCTTATAGACTCTTTATAGACGCTTCATAGACGCTTCATAGACTTGCTTTCCTATAAATATTTCATTGTCTATTCACAGTCTATAGACTATCTGTAGACAGTCTACTAAAAGTGTACGGTCATAGATCTATAGATTGTCTATAGACTGTCTATGGAATTTGTATTACCTATAGACTTCTCTAGGGCTTGTCTATAGAGAGTCTATAGACTTCATAGACAGACGTCTATGGACAATCTATAGACTGTCCAAAGAAATTTTTGTAAGGGACGCAGACAACAGCCCGTCATTAGCGCGAACAAATTGCAGTGACAGTAATGGTCGACGAAACAGCACGGAGAAAACACAGACAACGAAAAGGACACGGTGACCAGAACAGAGAAAGGCCGGTGTGCGAAATAATTGTAGCTGCTAAAATCTAAAAACCACACCCACTGTGTTAGCGCCCCTTTTGTCGCGCTCAGATAAAGAGCTTGTGCTTTTAAACGCCTCATAATCTCGTTTTCTTTTTCTTTCTAATACCCCCTTTGTGGCATTGACAAGGCATGTTTTGTTTGTTGCTTTTTAGGTTACCAACGCGCAGATAGACCGGTCTATAGCGCTAGAACAGCCTGCTCTGTTGTGCAATTATAAAAATCGCTGATGTATGGCGGGCCCGATACGGATATTAAAGACATGAGGAGTTAAACACGATGAGTGGCAAAGCGCGCGCATGCGCAATAAAGTAAAGTTTCGAGCCCTGGGCCACCCGCAAGTAAAGATAAAAACAAACAAAAAATGTCTTCGTGCGCCGTGATGTAGTTCTCCCCAAGTTACGACATCATCCTCCAGTCCTTCTTTACAGAAAACCTAAGGAAAAACACGTAAAAAGGCAGCCAACGGTTGTTTTCAATTTAGCGCGCTTAACAGGCCCCTTTCGGGTAAAAACCCTGTTAATTCACCAACGTTCTGGTGCTGTTCATACCCAGCAATTCTGTACAAAAGAATTTTTCAACGGGAAATAGTTTATGACTACAATTTTGAAGATTTTACAATAACAATCGATATTTCCACAGATCTCTCGTGAGCAGGCTTGAATTTTATTGCTATTGACGTTTTTGCTGTCATAAAAAACTTTCCTCATTGGTTTCTTTAAGGTAGTTTTAGCTACTCGATGCCAAAGATGGGAAACTTTAAAAGAAAGATTCTGCTCCGCACCGCAAGAAAGGACGATTATCTTCAATATCCCCATTGCAGTAGCTTACAATATTCCAATATTAAAAAAAAATTGCCCGGGATTGTTGGATATGTTTCTGATTATGCCATTTTAGTAAAACAATCTCCGATCTTAAATTAGCCCCGCCGCGGTGGCTCAGTGGTTAGGGCGCTCGACTACTGATCCGGAGTTCCCGGGTTCGAACCCGACCGCGGCGGCTGCGTTTTTATGGAGGAAAAACGCTAAGGCGCCCGTGTGCTGTGCGATGTCAGTGCACGTTAAAGATCCCCAGGTGGTCGAAATTATTCCGGAGCCCTCCACTACGGCACCTCTCCCTTCCTTTCTGCTTTCACTCCCTCCTTTATCCCTTCCCTTACGGCGCGGTTCAGGTGTCCAACGATATATGAGACAGATGCTGCGCCATTTCCTTTCCCCCAAAACAAATTATTATTATTATTATTGCCCGCCACATTTTCATGCGTCCAATTTTGCGTCCGCACTTGAGAACTTGCTTGTATAACAATCCTGGCCTAGCCCTCCGCGGTGGCTCAGTGGTTAGGGCGCTCGACTACTGATCCGGAGTTCCCGGGTTCGAACCCGACCGCGGCGGCTGCGTTTTTATGGAGGAAAAACGCAAGGCGCCCGTGTGCTGTGCGATGTCAGTGCACGTTAAAGATCCCCAGGTGGTCGAAATTATTCCGAAGCCCTCCACTACGGCACCTCCTTCTTCCTTTCTTCTTTCACTCCCTCCCTTATCCCTTCCTTGACGGCGCGGTTCAGGTGTCCAACGATATATGAGACAGATACTGCGCCATTTCCTTTCCCCCAAAAAACCAATTATAACCAATTATAACTAAGCTCACTTCGATAACCGTGAAGGCCGCACAAGTATCTGAAAGCGCGCACTATATATTGTCACGTGGTAGTTACAACGCCGTGAACAAGAGACGAGCAGAATGACGCGTCAGACTAATTACTCATCAGGCTGACTTGCGCACACAAATATTTGAACGGCGGTGGCGATATATATAGCACAAGCGCGCTGGATGATCGTACAAGGCTAGACTAATAGCAGCACTTGACTGCTCGCTTAATGCATAAAGATCACAAAGAACTTCCGAATTAGACGCGTATGGTGCCTATGACAATGACTAACACTGCAGTAACAGTTGCACGTGCCCACAAGCTTGTCAAACAAATGTGGTAATCTCTAGCATCAAAAGAAAAGTGATAAGGCCGCATGCAGACATCTTAGAGCATGAACAGACAAGCATTACAAAGTCTCCCGCCAATATGGCTCCGTACAGCGTATGTACACCACGTATATATGGTCCCGTAGGTAGGAGTACAGGCTACCGTGTTATCAAGAAGATCATGGGGAAAAATATCAAGATAATAAGTTTAAGTGGTTTTGTTTATGGGCGTTTAACGTCCCAAAGCGACTCAGGCTTTGGGGAACGCCGTAGTGAAGGGCTCCGGAAATTTCGACCAACTGGGGTTCTTTAACGCGCGCTGACATCGCACAGTACACGGGGCTTTAAAATTTCGCCTCCATCGAAATTCGACCGCCAATTCCGGGATCGAACCCGCGTCTTTCGGGCAAGCAGCCGAGAGCCATAACCACTGAGCCACCGCGGCGGCGATAAGATTACGTAGACGTTGACGAAGAACAAGACAGTTCCACGGATTGCAAAGGCTTCGGCGGTCAATCGCTGAGATTGAAGTTCAGCAGCATTTACACCCTGCTTATCGTGTTTTTCCTTTTTTTTAAGAAACTATTCGGACTGCACGAACAGCAACGCCATGAACTCTCCAAACCATCTCGCAAATCTTGCTCTGAAATTCTTATTCCTTCCTTTCGTTCTAATTACTCATTGTTTTACATTCTTTAGCTTTGGGACGTCTATGTATGTAACGAAGGTACAAAAGTGCTATTTTTTCCCTAACGCAGTATCCGCTAGTCGGGGCATCGAGCAGCGCAGCGCGCTCACTTAGCTCGTATAGAGCTCCGAGTAAAATGCAAATGCGGACGATGTAAAGAGCTTCGCTCCTGTATCGTTACGACGGCACACTGGCCGCGTTAGAGATGATACGCACGATAAGCAGTGGCTGATAGTGGAAGGCAATTGCGCTTGCCCGCTTTGCGTAAACATGCAATGCGCGAATGACGCTCGTGACAGTAGGGTGGAGACGGGGGAGGGGGAAGAGAGAAATAGGCGGCGAAAGAAGAGAGGCATGCACAGTGTTGATTACTGCCATAGGTCAGTAGCCGAGGATCGGTACGCCGTGAATACCTTAATTGCCTTACGACCAGTGCTCTACTGTCACGCACATGTTTTGTTTGACGACGAAGCAGTCGCCGCCAAAAGTTTCCGGGCCACTTGACGATTTCATTAGTCCCCCTGCTGCTTCTAAACTTCGGAAAACCAATTCGCGAAATAAACCACTACCACCACCACCACCAATATTTATTTATTTTTTACGCACAGGAAGCTTAACGTGGCGTCGCTGTTGCTAGGCAGCGGCTCAAGTACGCGAGATCAGTTGACAAGATTCATGGTCGGGGTTGGTTAGCGCATGAGTGCTTTCGCATCAGAAATTCACCGGACGTTCGTCATCTGGGGAGTGCGAATTTGCGCTAAAGCTTGGTTTGTGCGAGATGGCGATGGCAATAGGAGTGGTAGTAGCCATGGGTAGGGGTATTGGACGTTTTCTGCCTTTATGCCAGTACACCTACCGTCAGTCAGTCAGTTCATCTATCGATTTAGGCTTAATCAGTCAGTCAGTCAGCCAGTTCATCTATCCATTTAGGCTTAATCAGTCAGTCAGTCAGCCAGTTCATCTATCCATTTAGGCTTAATCAGTCAGTCAGTCAGCCAGTTAATCTATCCATTTAGGCTTAATCAGTCAGTCAGTCAGCCAGTTAATCTATCCATTTAGGCTTAATCAGTCAGTCAGTCAGCCAGTTAATCTATCCATTTAGGCTTAATCAGTCAGTCAGTCAGCCAGTTAATCTATCCATTTAGGCTTAATCAGTCAGTCAGTCAGCCAGTTCATCTATCCATTTAGGCTTAATCAGTCAGTCAGTCAGCCAGTTCATCTATCCATTTAGGCTTAATCAGTCAGTCAGTCAGTCAGTCAGTCAGTCAGTCAGTCAGTCAGTCAGTCAGTCAGTCAGTCAGTCAGTTCATCTATCCATTTAGGCTTAATCAGTCAGTCAGTCAGTCAATCGTTCAGTCAGTCAGTCAGTCAGTCAGTCAGTCAGTCAGTCAGTCAGTCAGTCAGTCAGTCAGTCAGTCAGTCAATAAATCAATCAATAATTCAGTCAGTCAAATGAATGATCAGGAAATCATTCGATAAACGATCAGTCCCGGGTTTTCATCGTTCAAGCCAGTTCGAATGCAGACGTATGCACGTCGACTGAAAAAAATTGGCGGTGGTTTAGCTCTGCTTAAACCTGGAGTGACGCGATAGCTACACCTGGCCGAGTGGAACTTGCTCAGTCGAATTGCAAAGTCAGTCTTCCGCCGCTCTGTTTCACTGGGCGTTCCTTCATCTTCGTCCCACTTGGCACGGCGCATGCGCAAAGCTGTTGCAGCTCGGTTTCGCCGGCGCGCCGCGCCGCTTGCAGCAGCAGCTGCTCCGCACCACGTGGAGGTAACGGCGCCACCACCGTCACGTACCACCGCCACGCTGAAGGCTCAAAATGCTACTGTAATGTACAAAACGCATGCGCACTGTACACTTTTGTAAATCCCTCGAGCGGTGGTCTGCGATATTTTAAAACAGGTATAGAGTTTCAGAGTTAATAGCGCAGCCAAATAGCTATACGAATCGAGCAAGCACAAGCACCTTGCCCACACCTGAGCAAGTGCGTCGAGAATTCATTTCGTCTGCTTCGCAGCGCTCTGCTCGAGAGCGCTCTAGAAAAGCATGCCCCCATCTCCACGTGCGCTCGTGTCATTGACTCGTTGCTACTAGCATGAATGCCAAAACAGCAAGCAACGCCAAGTATGTGTCGACGTCTGCAATTCAAAGAGGCGCAGCTGTACCGAACAAAGGGTTCCCCTCCCTACCTTTCTCTACCACGTTAAGGCTTTTGTCACCTGGCTGGCGGACCTCGGCCTCTCGTCGTCTTGTCTCTCAATCAGGGCCGAGTGACAGCCAGGAGTACGTAGGCTCCGGGAACGCACCATGTTCGAGTGCGTTCGATAAGAGCTGCAGGCAGGGCAGACCCGGTGAGGCAGCCGGACTTTGGAAGGTCGGGCAAAGGTCCTCGTCACTCTGGAGCTGTTTTCGTTTTTAGTCAACGTGTGCATTTTTGCCGCCAGAACCGAATCGAAAACGATAGGAACTAATTTTGTATCCCTGTTCAAGATTTTTTTTGACTGAATTTAGTATGCTTACGTTTTTTTTTATATTTGTAATAAGGGAGTGATTACTTATTGGCATCCACCCAAGTGCAGCCATAAGACTACAAAGGAAGGCTAAAAGCTTTCTCAGAAACCTCGCAGTTAAAGAAAAATTCGTCCTGGTCCGGGGGTCAACTGCGCTAACCGGGACGGCAAACTTATGGTAGGGCGGGAGCGAATTGATCAATAATTAGAAGAGGGAACAGTGTTGGTCAAATGTTTAGGGTGAAACTTCACTTTGAGGTCACACCACACCTATCTTTGTCCAGACATAATCGACGGTATCTCATAAATAATTAAGTCACCTTAATGAAGAGAGAGAAGGCCGAGCAATAAATACGATGTACACAAGGCGCAGAATTGAGGTTGAATCAACGTCGTCACGCTGTCATACCACCATGACGGGTAGTCACGTTGCCACCCCCCCCCCCCGACCCCCGAAGCTGCTCACGTGACTGCAACGCCACACAAATATCTGACTGACGACGACAGCGCCGCCTCGAGCTTCCATCAGCTGGGCATGCACCGCCATCGGCGAGAAAAATACGGCTGCCCAACTTGTAACTGAAAGAAATTCTACAAACACTAAATGGTCTCACGCTTATCACTCGTATTCCGTTTAACCGAGACGCTTTATTTTGAAAAACACCAGATTTCATTGTCGCCCCCCCCCCCCCCCGTATTAGTCACTTCTACTCTGTATTCATTCACTCTGTCAGTAACGATTATCAATTACATGTTTGCAGGCGCGGAAATAAGTAAACGGACAGCGTTATTTTGCTCTAAGTACAGTCGTGTGTTGCCCAACAGAAATAAAAAACATCGCCTTCAACAAACCGTGTCAGCGATCACTACTGGCATACACATACCGTACTCTTACGTTAAAATTAGCGTAAAATGTTCTGGAAAATGTATAGCGTGCTCCGGTCCGTTTACGTACATTTCACTGCGTTAGCAGTATAGCCCTCATACTACGAAAATGTGCCTGCGTTTGCGTGTGCGCTCGCGCGCCTTCACCACAACCCTACAGAAGGTCCACCTACTACAAGCCCACGCAGCAGCAGAACTATAAACCAGCGCAATCGAAAGGGTGGTTATTGTAAAAGCGAAATATAGAATCACTCCTGCTAACGTGGATTCACTGCATCAGCATCACATGGTATGGCTGCCAGTCTTTTCTTGCTGCATTCTATTCACCTGTGTCTTTGTACCCGCTGAATGATGCCTTGCTAGTATGTTAGCAGATAATTAAGACAAAACAGTCGTGTCAAAGTGTGCAGAATTTGTTCCAGAGGTGCGCCCCTGGTACCTAGTTTACGGCACTACGACTGTCACGAGTGTCTCGATTTGAATTTCGCGCTAGAACCTTGCACACATCTGCGGCCCCTTGCACAACTCGTAACGCTTCTGGGACGGCTCAGAGGATGCCTTGCCTGCAAAAGCGCTGTTCTCTGATGTTCTGTCGAGGTTGTATAGTGATGTAGAGGACTTGAACACGCTTTTAGCCAACATTTTTTTTCGACTGGCCAGCGAGCGCTTCATCAATGACTTGTCTGTGTTCCACCCTTATAAAAATTTCTTTAGACAGTCCATAGACTGCCCACAGACTTCTGTCTATAAAGTCTGTATACACTCTACTAGACAGACCCTAGAGAACAGTCTACAGGCAACACAAATTCTATAGACAGCCTAAATACATTCTATAGATTTATGGCCATACACTTTTAATAGAATTTTGTCTATAGACAGTCTTTAGACTATGAATAGACAAGCAGAAATATCTATATTGGAAGGCAATAGAGTCTATAACAAGTCTGCAGACTTTCTATAGAGCGCTTTTACACGGGCAGTCAGAAAGAGATGAAGATCGCTTATCTTTCACCACGTCGCACTACACACTAAACAAATTCTCACCCTTAAGGGTGGCAAATCAGCTGTCCCCAAGCGAACACCCTTTTGGGTGCTAAAAAGGGTGCAAAGATCAGCAGCCTTCAGGAAGGGTGCACAGCATGAAAGTGTTAGAGGGCGCGCATCAATCCAAGGCTTTTGCTTCATGGGTGGATCAATGTGGAGCACCCTTCCAACATGCATTCGTAGAGGTGTTATGGAAAAATAATACCCTTTAATGAGGGTACAGCCATTACATCCTCTAAAGTATCATTAGGTGCACCGTTCCTGAAGGGTGCTGATTTCTGCACCCTTTTATTAGCACCCAACAATTGGAAATGGGCGTTCGTCTGGGGACACCTGATTTACACCTTAAAGGAGTGAGAAATTGCTTAGTGTGTACGCTGCCTCAATTATCACGACATGAGCAATTATCTGCGCCTTGTTCCTTTCTAGAGTGCTCTGGACGGCATCTAAGGGTCCAATCAATGGCGGATTGCCGTCAGTACTTCAAACAATACATTCCGAGCATGTACATTGTAAGTCGCGCACGAACGTAATCTTGCTCTTTTCTGCTCAGGCGAGTGGATTGAACTGAAGCCCGTAGTTGCTCATTAATGATAAGAATGAAATGCTTAGCGACGGCGTTCTACACCCCCTTGTAGGAACAAATTAATTACAACTGGAGCCAATAGCGGCTTAGCTCGCCTCAGTAGAGTAGTCTTAAGGGGCCTTCCGACATCCCAAGATGTACCACATGACATTCAGAGCACGAGTTGAGGGATATTTAAACGATTGAGCGCACATATATGGATGAGATAATGACGTCAGATAATACAGGGATAGGTGTGGATTAAGACTGCAAAGTGTGTCATGACGACACCCACTGTCGGCCGGTGACCGACCTTTTTAATCCTGCAATCTCCAAGCTCAGCAGTAGTTCTTCCAGAGATTATGTAACTCGACGAGAAGGTAGAGCCAAATACCTAGCCATGGGTGTTGGCATTTCTTAGCAAGTGGAGTCACAATTTTGACGCGCCCGCTATAAAACCCAAAAGGTCGAGATTGATACGGAGTCTTGAGTCTGCCGGGTGCTCCGTATCACATAGCCAGAGCGCAGCTTCTGGAAGGGTAGAAGTACACCAGATGTGAGCAGTGTTGTTCCGCACTCTTCTGCCAGTCGTACGTGCACGAGCACTTGGCATCACATTACACCATTGCGCGCCACCGTAAAATAAGAACCAGAAGCCACCAGACGTGGCATGTTCTGAACGGGTCCAGGAGGCTCGGAGGACACCTCACCGGATGTTGTCCCCAGGGGGTCCTTCCTGCCTGGGAACAACGTCGTCTCAGAGAGCGCTTGACTCTCCTTGCAGAGTCGGGTGTGTTTTGCAGTGAACCAGAGCCGTTGACCTGAGCGCCGTGTGGGCAGCAGGCGAGCAGCCCCGGTTCAGTGTCAGCGCCTAGGAAGCAGCGCGCAGGCAACGCCAGGAGCCCAGCTTTGACCGGAGGCTTCCCACTGTCGCTTGGGGTAAATCATTCGCTTGAGGGGCAACACTCGTAAGTAAGCATCTATTCGATCGACAAGTCGTGGCCAGGAAACGGACTGAAGGACCGCCTTCGCGAAGGCGCTGGCAGCCAGGAATTCACGCCTGTCCACGGATCTCGCTGCCGGTCTGGGTAAGAGACCGATGCGGCGGTGCTGACGCGGGGAACTGTCCCGGTTCCGGCAGGTCTCGCGCCTTTTATTGCGGTCGCTGGCCCCCCTCCTCTCTTTTCGAGGCTGAGTCAGAGCCCAGGATGAGGGTAGCAGAAAAAAAGCGCGTGCTGAGTCTGTTTCTCGAGTCTTCCTTACTATCTCTGTGAGACCGGTGCACAGCTCGCCGTGCTCGCGTTGAGCGCGAGAGTTGAGAGAGAGTCCCCCGGATCGGGGTCCTTCCGGATGGACATCGGCTGCTGCACGACTGCATGGGGCGAGAGGCTGTGCCACTGATAAGAGTTATCGGTTTCTTTCTCCACTCAGGCGTTGGTTTCAGAGCGTCCTTATTGCGATACCGATGGGCTTTCAACGCGACGAGGTTTCAATGTATACCTCTTCGCCATTCCCTTCCCTTTATTGCACAACTCCGGGGATAATTGCGCGCAAGTTTGCGGCGCTCCTTGTATTCGATGTACGCGCGCAGGTGACGTCATTGGGACCTCTTGGATGTGTCGCGATAGCGAATGTTGCGAAAGCTACTGGACATTGGTCAAAGGTGACGCATCGCCGCCCGCACAATATCAAAGAGCGTTTCATAATTAACACGGGTGCCACAAAATGGTGAACTTGGGCAATAACGATATCGTTTTTTTTTTGAAAGACGCCTACGATTTTAATCTGACAAAACCCGTCAGCACTATCAACATCTTCACTTTATTATACTCGCAGAACGCATGCGCTTATAAAAACTCTACAGAACGCATATACAGAGGTGCTGTGAGCGCAGTTTTCAATATTTTGTCGATAAGCCTTTGAGATTTCTCCGCACTGTAGGATTTGTTAACGTGTGTAAGAAAGCAGGGGGATCACAACGTTCTCACTGCGGCAACAATGTTATCTTCGCGCCTCCTCAGGCTTCTCTCCTACAAGCTTTTTGATACCACCTATACAGAGTTTGAAAAAACTGGTGGGTGCTGTAGATACCGTTTAAGAACTCGTACGCAGGCCCTTTCTACTAGTGACCTTCTCTTGACCTTTATTCCATCGTGACCTTCCCTCCCTGTATCCCCTGCAAGGATTCTGCCAGAAGAGGTTAAAGGGACACTAAAGAAAAACTTAGGTTGGCCTCTGTCCATAGATTACCGTATTCTAACGATACATTGCCAGGGATTCGGGTTATTATCCACCCTGTGCCGCTAAGAATAGCGACCCATGGCGCTCTATTTTTGAATGTTCAAAGCGATGCGTCGCGTGGTGGCACGCAAGGGAATTAGAAACGCTTGTTCCCAACTCCTGCTAATAGACACTATTCAATGGACACGGAGCTTTCATAAGCCAAAAAATTCCAGAAAGTAACTACAGGTGTCGACACCACCGGGCAGTTTCGCAACTGAACTGCAGTGCGTCGACACTGTTTCTTCTTGTGCTGATCCAAGAGGCTAGGCTATAGCGCCATTCGCTTCAAAACGGTGATCACGGAGTCAATCTCGATGTAGACGTCCCGAATTTTAATCAAGAGCCGTGAAATGGTCTACATGCAAATTCCTAACCAATAAATATGTCCTTTGCTGCCGTACAGCAGAAAGAGGCAAATAACAAAGCTACTGCACTGCGAGCCGGGGAACTTACTCTAACTCGCCAAGCTGTCCATTTTTCTGCAACTGAACGTGGTACATGGCTTAAAGTGTGAAACATTCCGGGCACAGAGCTGCAAAGGCAAGCTCGCCTCCTAGGGACGTGATTAGCCCACAGGTCTACCACGGCATTAAGATTGAAAAGCTGGCCGTCTGCTACAACACCGCCTGCGTACAGTGGCCCAGATCACCGCATGCAACAAAATTTGCTGGAACTCAAAAGCGCTTGGGCGAGAAGACAGCTGAAGTGCATCATCCACCTTGCCGACGCTATGGTCATAGCTGATGACGTCGGGAAAGTTATGACTGTTTC
>JARKHS020016201.1:0-130124 GCA_030143305.2 Amblyomma americanum | reverse complement strand
TCGGTCAGTCCGTTCTTCTGCGGATGGTATGCAGGTGTCCTCCGGTGGCTGGTTTGGCTGTATCGCAGGATGGCTTGCGTTAGTTCCGCCGTGAATGCTGTTCCTCTGTCCGTGATGAGCACATCGGGGGCTCCGTGTCGCAGAAGAATGCACTCCACGAAAAATTTGGCGACTTCTGCTGCTGTTCCGTTCGGTAGGGCTTTCGTCTCGGCGTAGCGTATCAGGTAGCCGGTCGCTATGATGATCCACTTATTTCCAGACGTTGACTTTGGAAAAGGGCCAAGCAAGTCCAAGCCGATCTGCTTAAAGAGCCTTGAGGGAGGTTCAATGGGGTTCAGAAATCCTGCTGGTCGTGTGGGAGGGGTCTTTCGTCGCTGACAATTTCGGCAGGTTTTCACATAATGTGCGACATCGGCAGACAGTCGGGGGCCAGTAATGCTTGTCTTGAATGCGGCGGAGGGTGCTAGCACACCCGAGATGTCCAGCTGTCGACTCGTCGTGTGCAGCGTGCAGAACTTCTTCGCGGAGACAAGCAGGTACAAGGACGTAGGCTGTTTTGCTCGCTGCGAAGTTCTTCACAAGGACATCATTCTGTACACAGAAGGAAGACTATCCTCGCTTGAATGAAGCGGGGGGTGAAGAAACCTTGCTTTCCAGGTACTCGATGAGGCGTTTTAGGTCGGGGTGCGAGCGTTGCTGCTGTGCAAAAGAGCTGCGGCTGATGGGTCTCAGGAAGGCGTCCTCATCGTCATCCGGCGGCGGTTTATCTACAGGGGCTCGTGAGAGGCAATCGGCGTCAGAGTGCTTGCGTCCGGACTTGTAAACGACGGTGACGTCAAACTCCTGGAGACGCAGACTCCATCGAGCGAGTCGGCCAGAGGTGTCCTTCAAACTGGCAAGCCAGCACAGTGCATGGTGATCGCTGACCACTTTGAACGGTCGTCCGTACAGGTAGGGGCTGAATTTCGACGTAGCCAAGATGATGGCAAGGCACTCCTTCTCAGTCGTCGAACAGTTAGCCTTGGCCTTGGAAAGGGAACGGCTATCCTATGCGATGACTTTCTCCAGCCCGTCGCTTTTTTGAACGAGAACGGCACCTAGGCCCACGCTGCTTGCGTCAGTATGAACTTCAGTACCGGCGGTTTCATCAAAATGCGCGAGGATCGGCGGGGACAAACGACGCTGGAGTTCTTTGAAGGCTACTGCTTGCGGCGCTTCCAGTTTAAATGGCACGTCTGTCTTCGTCATTTGGATCATGGGCTCGGCGATGCGCGAAAAGTTTTTCACAAATCGTCGGTAATATGCGCACTGCTTTCTTGTCGGCCGGCGGTGAAAACTGTTCAATAGCAGCTGTTTTCTGCGGCTCTGGACGTACTCCCTCCTTGCTAACGATGTGGCCTAGAAACAGCAGCTCTTCGTAGGCAAAGTGGCAGTTCTCTGCTTTCAAAGTTAGGCCAGACGACTTGATGCCGTCTAGAACTGTTCGAAGTCTTTTGAGGTGCTTTTCAAAGTTGGAGGCGAAGACAACGACGTCATCTAAATATACGAGACAAATTTCCCACTTCAGGCCTGCCAGCACTGTATCCATTACTCGCTGAAACGTCGCTGGTGCGGAACAGAGACCAAATGGCATCACCTTGAACTCAAACAGCCCATCCGGAGTTATGAATGCTGTCTTCTCGCGATCTCTTTCGTCGACCTCAATTTGCCAGTAGCCGCTCTTGAGGTCCATCGATGAGAAATACATAGCGTTGCAGAGCCGGTCCGGTGTGTCGTCGATGCGGGGGAGGGGGTAGACGTCCTCCTTTGTTATGTTGTTCAAGCGGCGGTAATCCACGCAGAATCGAAGTGCGCCGTCTTTCTTTCTCACTAGAACAACCGGTGCCGCCCATGGGCTGTTTGAAGGCTGAATGACGTCGTCGCGAAGCATTTCTTCGACTTGGTCCCGGATGGCTTGCCGTTCTCGCGGTGACACACGGTCGGGGCTTTGACGGAGAGGTCGGGCGTGTTGGTCGGTTATAATGCGATGCTTGGCAATTGGCGTTTGCCGGACCTTCGGCGACGACGAAAAACACTCGCTGTAGCTTCGAAGCAGATTTCGGATCTGGTCTTGTCTTCCGGGGCAGGGCTGGTTTGATGTTGAAAGTGGGCGATTTCTCTTGGTCAGGCGAATCTTCTGTGGATGGGTCGGAGAGGGCGAAGGAGTCTAGCTCGTACGTCGAATATTTCGTCGAAGAAAGCAATCGTCGCTCCTCTGTTAATGTGCCGGTATTCTTCGCAGAAGTTAGTGAGCAGTACTTCGGCCTGGCCATTGCGTAAATGTGCGATGCCTCTTGCGATGCTGATTCCTTGGTCTTGAAGCAACGGCATGTTCCCCTCAATGATGGCTTCAGCGTTAATGGCTTTCGTGGCGCCTACGGTCACGATAACGCTGGAACGGGGTAGGACGCTCACTTCATCCTCGAGGACACTCAAGGCAACGTGATTATCCAGAGTTCTCATCGAAGGGATGGCCTCGTCAGTGGAAAGCGTGATCAGCTGGGATCGCAGGTCGATGATCGCCTGATGCTCATTAAGGAAATCCATGCCCAAGATCACTTCGCGGGAGATTGTGGTAGCACAACAAAGGTCGCAGGACAGGTATGTCCTTTGACAGTCACTCGCGCTGTGCATCGTCCTGATGGCGTAATGTAGTCCCCTGCGGTGCGAATTTGTGGGCCGTCCCAAGCCGTTGTGACTTTCCTCAGCTGCGCAGCGAATGTTCCATTCATCACCGAGTAATCGGCTCCTGTGTGGACTAGAGCGGTAACTTTCCGGCCCTCGAAAGTCACTTCCAAGTCGGATGTCCTGGCTCTTGCATTGCATGTCGCCTTCGGCGTCGGGTCACGGCTTCGTCGCGTATGCGAGTCGCTGGTGGGGCGTGTGGTCGAAGCTTTTCTGGGTGGCGGCGTCGTTTTGAAGGCAGTTTGCGTCGTGGTCGGGTTTGTCATTTTGCGTGGCGTCGGTGCAGCGAGTGTAGGTTCTTCATGCGGCGTAGCGGGTGCAGCGTCTTCATGGGGCGTGGTCGGTGGAGGATCTTCGGCGTTTCGCTCGTGAGCAACCTCACCTCCAGAGGTTGCAGTCTTTAGTTTCCCCTACGAGGGCTGGGAGACCTTGCCCGTACCGCGGCTGCGTAGCTGCGGCATGGCGACGCAATTCGCGAGGTTGTCGATGATGGTGAGCGCGAAAGGCGCTTCGGCGTGTACTCCTCTCGACGCAGGTACTCGTCGATTTCCTGCGGACTTTGGCCGAAGCGTGGTCGTGGGGCGTCAACGGCAAATCTGCGAAGACCGATACGCCGGTACCGGAAGTGACGAAGAATATGGCCGGCCTCACCGCAATGGAAGCACGACGGTCGGTTTTCGGAAGTCCTCCAGGCGTCGCTTTTCCTGGGGATTGAGCGTCGGTCATAGGCTGGGTGGGCGGGAAAGAGAAGCGGCGTTGTGAAACAAGTGGCTCATCTCGGGGAGGACGTAGGGGTTGTCGTTGGGGCTGAGGAATGCGTATTCCAGCGGCGTAGGTCATGGCCAGGGGTTCTGTGGCCGTCGGGGTGCCAAGTGCCTGTTGCACTTCTTCCCGTACCACATCCATCAGGGCCGCTGCTTGCGACTGTGAGGAGGATGACAGTAATCGGTGTAGCTCCTCTCGGACGATTTCGCGGATAATTTTCCTCAAGTTGTCGCTGGTGGTGGCCGTCGTGTCCGAACGGATTGCACAGGCAGAAGAAGGGTGATTGTACTGCCGAGCTCGGACGTCGAGGGTCTTCTCAATCGCGCAGGCTTCTTGCATGAATTTCTTGGCTGTTTTTGGCGGCTGGCGGACGAGGCTGCCAAAGAGTCGTTCTTTTACGCCGCGCATTAAAAACTGAACTTTCTTTTCCTCGGTCATCTCGTGGTCGGCGCGGCGAAATAGGCACTTCAGCTCTTCGACGTAACCACGGACAGGCTCATTCGAAAGCTGGATCCTAGACTCGAGGAGTCGTTCGGCTCTTTCTTTCCTCACGACACTGATGAATACCTGCAATAGTTCCCTCTTGAATAGCTCCCATGTCGTTAGGGACAGCTCGTGACTTTCGTACCACGTGCGTGCGGAGCCATCCAATGAAAACAATACGTGTCCAAATTTTGCCGCATCATCCCACTTGTTGAATGAAGCCACGCGCTCAAATTGGTCCAACCATTCTTCGGGGTCTTCGCCTAGGGATCCATTGAAAGTTGGCGGCGCCCGCGGCTGCTGCAGTATGATCGGTGTCGACATCTTCAGCGAGGTTGCGGTGCTCGTAGCAGCGTATTTTCGCTGTCTGGTGTGGTCCGGCAGGGTCCCGAACTCAGGCTCTTCTCTCTGGAGACGTCGGATGGCTCGCTGAGCTGCTGGCTCGTCCTCGGGCGCGAAGCGCTGAGGGCTGGCTTCACGACTTGAAGGGCGCGTCCGGAACATGGAAGCTAACCCAGCACCTCCACCAGATGTCACGAAGTGGTCACTGCAATCCGAGGAGCAGAACGACAGCGAAGATGGCGTCTGAACGAAACTTTATTTTGGACTGACTTGCACCCATATTCGACTGAATCACTTGGCGACGGCGTAGCAACAAACGTGCTCGGCGGTCGTCGAAAAGGATGCCCGCCGCTGTCGGCCGTGCTCAATTTAAAGCTGATAGCGAAAGTTACTAGAGCATTTTGGAAAAACGTAGAATCAGCTCTGCCTGGCTGTGATCAATCGAGATAAATCTAGTCGCGTCTTGCGTCGCACACAAAAGCGATAAAGCGGCGTGGCGGAAAATTTGTAGAGTGAACAAACACTGTAAGGATTCGCGACAATATGCGTTGGCAAGAGTTACGGGACTTGATTGCGCTTTCGAGAGTGTTCGAGCGTCGGCCAGTACTTGTGCTCTCTGTGTCATCACGCTACATGTTTGAAAAAACTTGTAGAGCTTGGCTTGCCGATTCAGCGGATGAATCAGCTGACGCTGTTATAGCTTTGGTTTAGCCATAAAGCCCTGCTTTCTGTCATAGAACCACCTTCAGATGCACATTCCGCTGCCCTCACAATAACTTCCTGCCTCCGCGCTAGCCATATTTTCGGAACCTCTCGTTGCAGCCGTCTTCCTGTTGGGCATTCCTCCCCTTTCGTCGTAACCTTCGAAGCAACCAGGCCGCCCGTCGTATTTCACCTTTGCTCTTTCCCCTGTCGCACTTAACTTCTCCCTCCTGTTCCCTAAACGTGGAGGACTAAGTAAATAAGTTATTACGGCGCACGCGGTAGATTCCATGGCAGAATGCAGGGCTATATGAATACACCAAGGCTGCAAGAGATTTCGCTGTAAAAAAAAGATAGTATTAGTAGCACACCCAAAAAACCCTCAGTGAAAGTGGGGCAAGAACAATTGCCGCCGGTTGCGACTGCTGACGCATTACCGCGCCTTCCCTCTAATCTTCATCCTCTGACTGTAGCTCCCATATGCAATGCTGTATTTTGTTGAGGCTGTCTTTTCTTTCGTGTCCCACTTCCACTTCTCCCAAGCTCACTTGTATGCGCATCTCCTATTACATATACGTGGCCAGTATGCAGCGTATGCTTAGCGTAGTCATCTAGTATGCGAACACTTGTTAAAACTTAGGTATGTTTTATTGGCACTGAGAAGAGTTTTAACGAGCGTTGCTAGCAAAGTCAGCCCTGCACTGCGGACACAGATGTGGATCCGCAGAAATCTGACTTGCAGGCGTATATTGATTTCGCTGCGTATGCACTGTCAGTATGCGATGAACTCTGCCCATTTGCGCCGAAATTTGATCACGCGTATGGACCAGATGACAGGCCGTTTAGATTGTAGCACTCTTCAAGGCATGACTGGAATTCTTAATTGGCACGCTCGAGCTCGTGAAACGAAAAGTTTTACAAGCATATTTAGCAACAAGCTTGATCGTAAAATCACAACTTGAGCGTCTCTGGTAGAGCATGCATTTTCTCTCTCATTAAAGATGAAGGCTACATGTGGGCTTCATATGTTATCAGTTAGCTCCACCCTAAAACCTACTATATTACGTTCCGGCGGCCACTAGCTGGGCTACTCACGAGGTCGACAGAAAATCAAAAATAGTAAAAATTCATTCTGCCCAGGTTACCTGGCTCGCTCAACAAGCGGACTGCCTCAGGCTGCTGTTATGAAACTTGAGGGAGGAAAGAAATATGTCGTACTGTATAACTGCCTATGCTACTGCTGCTGTAGCTCTTGCCAGGATCAGTGCACAAGGAAAATAAACATCCTGCCGACCAGTGTTGGCATGTCATCAACTAGTGTTTTATTCACCAAGACATAGCTATTGGCGGCAGTTACCAAATGTTGAGTGGTAGTAAAACGGCCAGCGAGAGAAAATATAACAAGCATGCTCCTTTCAAAAACAAAAAATAAAACAAAAGAAACGTGGTTACGTATTTGTTATTTACACTCGTGGGTGGGCGGTTTTCTATCGGCCAAGCTCTTACCAATACACATTCAGTCACTGCTAACATAATGATCAACACTGAGCTTAGGTTAATCTATTAGTTATCCAGGAATTAATCGCGGTGTGGTGTTACTAAGCCTCAGAATACAAAGTTAGTGTGGCCTCGCTTGTTGCCGTGTCTGTATGTGGCGCACCCTTCGGTTGCGTCTGAAAAAAAAAACGAAGGTTGCTGCGAGAATCTTGGGCTTAATATTTGCTCACAGCTTCTTCGTAATATATTCACAATATTAAACTCTAATGAAGCTCAAGACCGATCTGAACAAGGATTCAGGAAGAGGTTCTACAAGTATGAAATTGGTAACAGCCATTCACAATTTCAATGAAGCTTTAGACAAATCCGGAAAAAAATGTCCTATTTATAGATTGCACAAAACTCTTTAAAAAGGTGCCGAATAACAAGCTTATTTTCAAATTAAAAGAGATTGATGTACTTGCAGCCCTCTTGGTTGGACTACAGCTTATCTACAACAGAGGACGCAGTTTGTAGGGATTTTCGGTTCTTGCTGTGCATGACTGCCAGTAACTTCCGATGTCCTTCAGGGAAGTGCGTTTGGGCCGCTGTTTTTCTTGATTCATGTAAATGATGTAGCTTCTCTATTAATGCAGGTGTCAAAACTGGTCTGTTCGCTGTTGATGTCATAATGTATACCCTTGTGTCTTCCGTTTCCAACCAGCAACACCGACAATAAGCTCGGTTCAAAGTACTTTACTGGAGTGAAAAATAAGTGTCCAGAAAACGGGTCTCTTGGGTATAACTAGGACAAAAAACCCATTTCACTTTCACTACTTTATTAATGGCGTTTTGGTTAAATGAGTGACCAAGTACGGATATCTCTATGTTCCGTTAAAGTAGAAACAGTGGTGCACCTAGCAGCTCCAACTTCATAGCATAAAAATATACTATAAGATCAAAAAATCAAATATGCCGCCATTATTTAGAGTCCATCAAGCAAAAAAGGACAGTATACAGCTGTAAAAGGTGCAGAGACGCGCATTACTCCTTACATTTAGTACAGCCGCCGCGGTGGCTAAGAGGTTATGGCGCTCGGATGCTGGCCCGAAAAACGCGGGTTCGATCCCGGCCGCGGTGGACGAATTTCGATGGGGGCGACATTCTAGAGGCCCGTGTTCTGTGGGATGTCAGTGCACGATAAAAAGAACCCCAGGTGGTCAAAATTTCCGGAGCCCTTCACTACGGCGTCTCTCATAGTCTGAGTCGCTTTGGGACGTTAAACCCGTATAAACCACAAACCAACCTAACATTTAGTACGTACAACAGAACTTATTCCCCATCGTTATTGATGACACGAAACCATATCAGACCTCTCCATGTAAGAAGTAAGACTGCACGTATGTTCTTGCTCCACCAATTAATTCGTGGAAAATTAGGACTTTTTCCAGACCCGTATGTAGAGTTTTAGAAATGCGTGGGTTGGTATCTACACTATCACAGCTTAACACCATACATGGCGCAAAACTAACGTTTTGTTTTCATTTTTTCTTGGAACAATTACCGAGTGCAATGCCCTACCTGTAACTGATATCGACTGTTGGCTTTGGCAGGACACTTCATGATATACTTTAGGTACTTGGTTCTGTATACTCTGCAATTTCATTTGTTCCGGTTGTTTTACTCGTACCTTCCTGTTTTTGTATCGATTTTATGACTATATCTTTCTGCCTTCCTTCCTTGCGCCAAAAGAAAGGCCTCCGGTATTCTGTAAAGAAACAAGAAATCAAACATGACATTTCACTTTACTGACTGATCGCCTCACCCGCTATAGTCTTTTCACTTTTGCTGACATCACGTAAACAAATGCCTGCTTTTGAGGCGATTTTGCAGGACCTTCCCGCAGCAGGTGCAACCATGCCAAAAGATCAGCTACTGCGGCTGCAGGCGCTAGAGGCCGCTGAGCGTCGTATGAAAATCTGGACGATCCCTCTTCAAACACCGAATAATCGCGGTGCGTTCCTTCGCAGGTTCATCGAACGCGTCTCCGACAGGAACCTCCACACTGCCGTGCCAGCGCAGAACCAGAGTGCGGTGCAGAAGGCCGCGCAGTTCTACCAGTCGTGTTCGCTCGTTTACACTACGGGTGGCGAGCGAGAGCTGAGCACGGTGAGACGCTTGCTGGCCGACTTCGGTGTCTTTTGGCCCCGGCTGAGCAACGCCTCCAACCTGCTCCGCATCTGCTTCGCAATGTCCGCTGTCCTGGACTGGGCACCCGTCATCCTCTTCTCGCTGGCACGCCCTGGGCACATCGTGGTGACGCCGGCGCCCTTCTATGCTTTCCTGCTTGGGCGGAGGCGAGCCATGCTCAGCAGCAGTAATGACGGCCGCGAGTACAAGTCCTACTTTAGCCACATGGTGGACACCTTCCGCCGACAAGAGCCGTCCTCCGATGTCCTCTCCTACTACGAGTTGCTCGCTATGGAGTCTCAAATAGTGCCGGCGCTGCAACAAGCGTACACCGCTGCTGACGGCGGGATTATAAAAAATGGGACACTCGACGACATCCTAAATCTGGCTGGCGAAGCTATACCTAGGTGGGTCTCTTTGTTCCTGAGTGATTGTGGAGCGTAATTTAGTCTAGTTTCGACCATTATGGTTATATTTTGCTGAGTTATAGAGCCCTCAAATATTCATATGCAGGCCTAATTGCACTGCCGTTCGGGGCAAGCTTGCAGAACGTCTGTATTCAATCACTTGTTTATTTATTTACTTATTGATTCAATACTGCTATGCTCCTCTACTCCGATTAGCTGGTGGTACGATTTAACCAGTTTCGAGCAGAGCAGGGTATGGATTCATGGCGATCGGAGAGAACATGGACGTGCCACGTGACTGGTCAAAAGTGACCGATGAGAAGGATCAACTGTACTACACTGCTTAACCAAGGGGCATGTAGCTGAACTGTTGCCGAATTGAAGGCTATCTTAAACACAGAAATTTTGCTAGAGTGACGAAGACGTTAACTGTGGCCTTTGCACTCTCTTGAGAGAAAGAACATTGTGGTTTGAAGAAGTCAGCGTGGAAACCAGACGGTGGACACAAGAAGTCACACAAGACATTCACCAGCGCTACTTATTTTGGCCTTCCAGAACTCTACTGATAACTTCCTAGATGCTTTTTTTGTAATTTATCAGAACATCACCTCCATGTTGGTGTTATGATAATCAGTTTTTTCTGCTTCGTAGAGGTATTTTTATTATCTCGTATGCAGCACCGATTTTATGTGGCCTTTTTAAAGAATCTTATATTGACCGCCAACTGGCAGAGTCATTCCAAGGGGGTTCGGTTTTAAAAGTTTCTGATATGTCGTTGACTTTTAATCCTTTTAAGGTCTTGTAACTTTACATGCTTGAACAGGCTGTTTCGCTGGTTTTTGCTACTGTTATTTAACTTCGTCGAGGTTTGGTATGCATGCTTAAACTTCCTGACAATTAGCACTTATGTTTTTGGATCTCAAGCTGAAATCCGTGGGGACCATCTTTGTGCGTGTACTGTTACCCGCCAACAAAATGCCGTTGAGCTACTACACGGCGTATTCCAAGGTGGTGAAGAAAGCTATAGAGCCGTTTTGCTTAAAATGTGCCCTGGCAATCACGCTCTCATAAGCTGCGAGATGGTTTTTGAACGATCAGTCCTCCCGTCTCTTGACAGCTGGCTTCCCTGGACAGGTCATATTTGTTTATTTATTTATTATTTACAACAATACCCACAGGGCCCGCAGGTAGTTATAGAGGCGGTGGTGAAAAAAGAAAAAATACATAGTAAAAGCACAGGCAAAAGGTAAACATCATGACGCAGACGCTTGTTCTATGACATACTTGGTGATAAGTGGATTGAAGGATGACGCGTCTTCAATGCAGGCGATATGGGGTGGAAGGTGGTTCCACTCAGCGCTAGTCTTCGGTAAGAAAGGATTAAAAAGCACAATCGTTTTACAAGTAGGGATGCCAACTTTATGTGGACGACCAACACGTGATGATACGCATGATGCTATAGAAGAAAAAAAAAATCCTGTTTTAGAGTCTCATTATTAAAGAAAATGCTGTCGAAAAGAGTGAAGCGCGAAATATTTCTACGAACTGCGATATTAGTCAGACCAAGTTGATTTTATTAAATAATCACTAGACGTGCGAGAATAATTGAAAATGATGAAGCCAGCTGACCGATTCTGAACAGATTCTAAAGCATCAATTAAATTGAGTTGTGCAGGATCGCATATTGATGATGCGTATTCTAACTTCGGCCGCATTAGAGTTTGATATAAAAGTAACTTCAAATGTGATTAAACCTGAGAGAAGTTTCTGCGTATGTAACCAAGGGCACCGTTTGCAATGATAACGACATATTTTATGTGCATGCGCCAGGAGATGTTGTAAGGGATGTGAACACCCATATATTTATAAGATAAAACGTTCCCTAATGAAACTTCATTTAAGACGAGTTACATTGGAGTGAGATGGACATAATTTTGCATTTTGATATACTGAGAACTGTAGACCATCACTGACACCAAATTAAGTCGTTATCAAGGTGCGACTGAAGGAGGGAACTATCGTTAATGTAATGTATTGCGTGAAAAATAACATAGTCATCAGCGAAAAGCTTAAGGAAAGAGTTAATGTCAATCGGAAGGTCATTCATATATATATATATATATATATATATATATCAGAAAGATCAAAGAAGCCAGAACAGACCCATAGGGAACACTAGATGTTATGACACATGGGGACGATATAGAGTCGTTAGCTGATGCAAACTGGGTGCGGTTAAGACACATTCAAGCCATTTAAGAAGATTAGGGTCAATATTCACTGAACTCGTTTTAAGGAGTGAGTGATGCGATACCTTATCGAAAGCCTTAGCGAAACCAAGAAAGATGCAGTCGGTTAGTAAACCACTATCCAAAGACGATATTAAGATAGTGAAAGATAAGAGTTGAGTCACGCAAGAAATATTTTTCTTGGAACCCGTGCTGACAGGGGCTTAAGAAAGAGTTACTTTCCAAAAAAAGCGAGGTAAGTATTTATAATGTGCTCTAGAAGTTTACAAGGAATGCTTATTAATGAAATAGGTCTGTAGTTAAGGGGAGAGTGGACACCCTCGCTACGTTCCACTCAGCTGGCATTGTCGCGTTTTCGACACACTGGGTGTAAAGGTGCGCGAAATATATGCTGGAATAAACAGAAATGTTCTCCAAAAATTTCGAATTAGTGTTGTCGACATCGCAACTGGATGATAACTTGGTACTCTGGATTAACTTCACAATGCCAGCAAAATCTATGGCAATATGACAATGGGGTCCATCGGAAATATCAGCAGTCACTGGAATCCTCCTGCGAAAAAAAAGGCGCCGGAAAATGAACTGTCCTCTCCCCTTCAAAGCCAATGGTGGTCCATTATGTGCACGAACTTTCCCACAACCTGAAAAAGTGGCCGGCGTGCACCTGGGCCCTAAGCGTTTTAAACACTCAACAAGCTGTGAAAGCTTTGTCCTCGCATTGCTAATTCCTGTGACGGTAATAAACGAAGAAACATGGGAGAGCCTACGCGGATAGCGCCACAGGTGTGGTGTAGAGAATCCATCTTTCATGCGGGGCATCATACGCAGGCCAAACCGGCCGCCGCAAAAATGACCGGCTAAAGGAGCACACCAGAATGCAGAAAACAATAAAAAACGCGTTACCATCAAGCCTACATTGCGCTTTGATATGACTGCCATCCCTGCCCGGAATGTTCAAGCCACAATTGACCATGCTCTTGGCTCTTCGAACTACTGCGGGCTTGTCGTCCATCGCCCATTGAACACCATCACGGTAAACCTGTCATCCTTGATGGACGCCCAGAAACTTTGCGCAGTTACGCGGGTCCCCCTGGATGACAGCAAGCATGTCCCGGTGCAAATATATTTTGCATCTGGTCCTGACACACTCCGCTGCATGGTTTATCGTGTCGACAGCACGAGCCCTCCCGAGGAGGTGCGCGCAAATATTCGCCGCTCAACTCATGTTGTACTGCAAGCACGGCCTATGGGTCGCCGGGGCTCATACCTGCTCATCCTGCAAGGCCCGTTGACTCTCCCGAAGTACCTTACCTACTACGGTGCGATCGTCAAACCACAGCCCTTCCGACCTCGTCGTATTTTTTGTTATCACTGCCACAAAGAAGGACATATGCAAAATACCTGCCCTAATCCAGCAACTGTGGCCGAGATGAATGAACCAACAGTTCATTGTGCCCTGTGCAAATCGCCGGACCATGACATTCGCTCCCCCGCTTGTCCAAAAAAGAAGCAAGCGAAGAAGTTTCACAAGTCGCCTGCAAAAATGGATGTTCCTACAAGTGATCGCTTTGCAGCTCTCGCATGTGACGACAACGACTTCCGTGAACTTCCTTTATCTGAGCCCGCTGCTCACCATACGTCTCCTCACCAGCGTACATATGCACAAGCGGCTCACCTTCCCGGATCAAATGGTACGCCGAAACGTCCAGTGCATCCATCACATGTGGATACCACCGATGAAGACACAGCTTTAGACAATGCAATCGCGGAATCTCGCCGCCGACTAGACGAACTCACCCAGCGCCGGGAACAGCGTCGTTCTCAATCCTCTCGAAGAACTTTAATAACTCGGGAGCAATCATCAGAGGAATCACCTCGAGTAAACACTGGGCTACAATCAGGTGCCGACCACCTGTCGGCCGTGATTACCCCGACAGTGGATAAGATATTAGCGCTGATGAAGCAGGTGACATCCCTCATCGTGGAAGCTCTTCGGCCTCGTCATGGTTAGCGCATCATCATTGGTGGTGGTGCAGTGGAACTGTCGAGGATTCGCTAATAAGGCCTCTGAAGTGAACATCCGCCTTCGCGACGGAAAGCTGAGGGCATGGGCGTTCCTACTGCGAGAGCATAATGCACTCCTACGCCTTTCAGGATTCTGCGCATACCATTCACCCTCTATCCCTGATCGCCGTTGCACCGCCTCCTCCCTCAGCCGAGGTAAATCTGCAATTTATATTCACAGTTCAGTTCCGCACACACCGCTCGACCTTTCACGGTGGTGCAACACACGTCAAGAGGTTGTCGCCCTTCTCGTAAAACCTGCACGCACACCCCTTATTCTAGCTTCTTTTTATAGTCGTCCTGGCTCCGCATCTCCCAATCTGGAATAGGTTCGTTTTCTACGTTATACCAACTCGAGTATCCCTATATTCTAGTTAGTGGTGACTTCAACGGCGCACACATTGCGTGGGGTTACCCATCGGATTCCTCAAGGGGTGCCCACGAGGTGGCCCGTATTCACCTGATTTGACTTGGTGGTTAGGCCCCGGTAACCCTCGTTGGGCTGTTTATTCTGATACTTGGGGTAGCGATCACAGCCCTATTTTTATCTCCCTCACGCCTACGCGTCTACGGAAAGTACGCCGCACTGTACGAATAACATCATGGGACTCTGTACGCGCAGACAATCATTTATCTGCATTCAACCCCTCTTCAGCATTGACTACTCTCTCTGCTGTTCTCGCTACTCACACTATAACCACTACTGTAAATGAAGACGACCCAAACCCGGACATACATCTCTTGAATCTGTGGGCTCTTCGTCGCCAGGCGGATCTTTACGCTACTCGTCACCCCGATGACCCTTCGGCTCTTCCTACTCTTCACCGCGCTACCGCACGGGCGCAGCGCTATGCAAAGCGGCTAGGCAGGCAACGCTGGGCTGCAATGGTGTGCCCGCCTGTCCTCTACGCAGGGCAATCGACATCTTTGGAGAGTGTTTCACGCCATGGAGCGCCCATCTCAGGTTGCAGATTACACAGAGAGCATTCGCCTCGCGCTAAATGTGGATGAGGACACATTTGCACAACAAGCGGCCCCATCAATTTTTTCCAAACCATGACTCCACCGCTACGTCTCCACCTGACTTATCGGTAACGGAGCCCCCCGATGGGATTACTTCTGACCTCACCATGGCAGAGCTGCTGGCCTTCATTGAACGTTTAAAAACTACTACTACTCCAGGGCACGACGGCATACCTAACTCCTTATTCCGTAACTTGGAAGGGAGGGCTTTGCAAACCCTACTTGATACATTTAACGAAGTGTGGCTTTCTGGCGTCATGCCGGGAGACTGGAAGCATTCTATTGTGGTTCTAATGCCCAAGTCAGGTCAGCCTCCAGTATCTCTCTCGGCCCTTCGTCCAATTTCCCTTACGCCTACCATCTGCAAGCTTTATGAAAACATTCTAGCCGCACGCTTGTCGTGGTGGCTGGAATCCCATGATTGTTACCCAGATTCCCAAATAGGTTTCCGCCCACAAATTGGAACGGAGGACGGCCTTGCTACTTTGGCTGCTGTCGTGCTTCACTCTCCGCAGAGTCACCTTGTGCGAACCGTAATCGCTACAGACATAACAAAGGCATATGATAACATCCTTCATTCTGCCATTCTTGCCTCCCTTCAAACTCTTGGTCTCCCTCACCGCTTCCTCCTCTCTATTCACGCCTTTTTAGCAAATCGAACCTTCAGCGTGCGTGTCCACGGAAAGCCCTTTGGTAACTTCACTTCCAATAGAGGAGTGCCGCAGGGCTCCGTTCTCGCCCCCACATTATTTAATGTGGCTTTAATTCCTCTTGTTCGAGCCATAGAGTCCATTCCTTCTATCCGCGTGCTTGCGTATGCCGATGATATAACCTTGTGGTGCTGTCATCCAGATGCGTCTATTCATCAGTCGGTCCTTCAACACGCGCTGGATGTATTGACATCTCGCCTCCCACCTCTGGGTCTAACACTCTCTCCTACTAAATCATGTTTCATTCGAATTGGAAATAAAGCCGGCTTACGGAAAGCTCCCCCTTTAAATTTTACGGTACACAATTCTCTGATTCCTCAGGTAGAAACTGTTCGTATTCTTGGTCTTCTCCTCCATACATCTGGGACTGGCACCCCGTGGCTGGCAGCCACCCGTAAATCGGCTCACGCTACTCTAGGTCTGATTCGTCGCATAGCTATGCGCTCTGGTGGCGCACGTGCTCATACGGCCCGCCAGCTTGTGCGCTCTATCCTTCAGCCACGGATAGTATATCAGGCACAATTTCAACGTCTCACCCGCAGACAGTGGGACTCCCTTGAAGCTATCAATCGTGAGGCTATGTGCGTCATAACATATCTGCCTCGTTTAACACCCATACCTGTGCTACACGAGTTCGCGCAACTTAATACCCTCAGTGAAATCATCGACCAACGGGTGGCAAATAGAGCTCGAAAACAGCCTCTCAAACTTCATCGTTTAAAGACACTTCCACCGTGGTCCTATTGCCAGCTCACTGACAATCGCCCCACTGTTTCCCCGTCGGTATAAGCAGCGTATCTGCCTGAAGGGTGCATATTATACACGGATGCATCACATTCTGCAGAGAGGGGAGTTACTGCTGTGTATAGTCCATCTCATCCGCATCTCAACTCTCGCGCGACGTATACTGCGGATACGTGCACTCCCCTGACGTTGGAACTTCAAGCCATTTATAATGTCATTGCTTCCCTTCCTCTCGTTCCAACATTCAATACAGTTCATATTTACACCGACTCCCGCGCCGCCCTTAAACCGCTTAAGGCTGTTCGACGAACGTTCCAGGTTTCGCAATCATATTCATGTGCTCTGCGCAAAGTATTCATGTCCTGTGCGCATACACTGGATTCGCGGCCATGCCCAGGATCCACATAACATTCAAGCGGATGCTATGAGTCGTCTTCATACATTAGACGATCCGCCATCTTCCCCTCTTCCCTCAGATCCGTTCCTGTCCCATGTTTCCGATTCCGAAGTTCTGCGCCAGCGAACACGCGCTCTAATTCCTCCGTGTTCGCACCCTCTCCCCCGTAGTCTTACTCGGCAGGAGGAGGTATCCGTGCGCCGGATTCGGGCAGGGGCGGCTCTGACGCCATCTGTCCGTCATCGGTGGCGTGCCAAAGATCTGCCAGCACCTGACAGGTGCCCTCACTGTAGCGCTGCACCGGGCATTTGTGATGTGCGGCACTTGTTGTGGACGTGCCCAGCGACGGCTGCTATCAGAAAACGGCTCCTCAGGGAGGTGGGCCTGTGGTGGAACCGCGAAAGTGACTACGTGAAGTGGACTATGGACAACCGTTTCATTAACAACCTCTGCGACTACCTCAGCGCAACGGTTCTTCACTCCTTCTTTTAACTTTCTATCCCGTGCATTCCTTCCCCCCCTTTCCTTTTTTCAACTTATGCCTCATGGCACACTTCTCGAATAAAAAAAAACGCAAACCATGTGCTGCGATTTGCTTCGTGTGTCAACACGTGTAGAGCAGCATTTGAGAATCCAAAGATTCTGGACAGGAACAAGAATGAAAAGCTCGGCTTCTGCTGGAGACCTATCAAAAGGTTGTCTCATAGTTGCGTGTGTGACACTTCTCTACACATTTATTCTGCTGAACTGGCATTTTTAAATTCGCTTTGTTAGAAGAAAACGCAGTTGCTTGAATGTGTGCCTCAACTTCCCCTCTCCGCGCATACTCCCTTTTCTCTATATATTTTTTATATTAATTTACATTTACCTTGCAATGCTCAAGAGAGGCATTGTGTAAGAGGGGTGAAATGCAAAGTTTGTGTAGAGAAGCATAATAAAAGTGCACAAAATAGACGAAAAACACGTGAGCTCAGATAATAAAATATAGCAATTCACAAGTGATATGAAGAGCAAGACAGCTATGCTCCCTAGAAAAAAGTAGGGGAAATGCACTAAGCATCATACAAAAGCCAGCTTAAACATTTCAGATATACGAGAGGACGACAGCGCATCAACAGAACCAACCGGGCAATAGTTTGAAGCAGCTTAAAACAACTTTATATGAATCATAAGTATAGAAATGACGCGCTAAGCGTTATCAACGAAGTGCTTGAGTAGATGGTCGCGATAGGTGTTATGATTGCGTTACATGGCGATGCAGTCCGAAAGATAGTTCCAAGGGCGAACGGCGTGCGGGATTGACGACCGGTTAAAACCATGTGTACAGCCATAAATGCAGGCGTAGCTGTAGCTATTATGCAATCTATGTGATAAATAGGAGAGACGCTGTCTATGTGCTGGTGGTGAATCAGTATCTTGGGCTTACTTATGAATGAGAGATAAAATGGCAATGTCCCGACGAATTCTCAGCCGATGGAGCAAAAGTTTGAGCTTTAGTTCGCTTACACTGAAGTGGTAACCAAACTCGCTAAATGAATCGGCAAGCCCTGTCCTGGACAGCTACCAACTTGTACGTTAGGTATTTCTAATGAGGGGACCAGCTGGGTGAAGCGTACTCTATGGTCTGATGAAAGCTATGTCGGCTTGTTTACGCACCTGAGAGGTAGTTTGGTTTGTCGTTTATGGGGGTCTACGTCCCAAAGCGACCTAGGCTATGAGGGACGCCGTAGTGATGGGCTCCGGGAATTTCGACCACCTGGCTACACCGGCTTCTAGAATTTCGCCTCCATCGAAATTCGACCGCCGCTGCCGTGATCGAACCCGCGTCTTTTCGGATCAGCAGCCGAACACTAACCACTGAGCCACTGCGGTCGCCTGAGGGGTAGTGCTTTGCAGGTTGTGGCGAAGGAACCCTACTGACTTGGAAGCATTATCGAAAATGGTGGTTATATGCTCAACCCAAGAAATGTTTTTTGTGAGGTGGACACCTAAGTACTTTTTCTGAGTAGTCCTAGCCAGTGTACCTTTATTAATGCGGTAAAGTGTGTATTAGCTGATTTTATGGAAAAACAAATTGTTACATGAAGAAATCTTCCGACTTATTAGCCACGTTTTACACTAGGAGTTAATGAAATCGATGTCACTTTGTAGTGAAAGGTGATCATCAGTACTTATAATTGATATATAATGTAGTTTTCAGCGAAAATGTGTATACAAGATGAGATGTTTATTTGCGCGTTATTAATGTAAATTAAGAAGAGTAATGCATCGAGGACGCTTCCACGCAGCACGCCTGATGTGATGTCAGAGAGAGGAGAGGAATAATGACTACCAACGGTGAGCTGTTGGAGATTCAAAAGTTACGGATTTATGACTACGTTAAAGAATCTAATTTGAGCGCAGAAAGCTTTAATATTAGCCGATAATGCGCTACACAATCAAATACTTAGGCAATGTCCCAAAAGACTCATTCGGTATGTAAGTTACTGTTCATTTTGAAATGTAGGCCAGCAGTAAACTCAAATAATTGTGACTCACAGGAAAAGCATTTTCTGAATCCATGCTATTTAGAGGAAAAAAATGATTTCCAAGTCTCTGTAGATGTGCGCTGCGAAAAGGGGTTAAGCATCTTGCAGCAGAGGCACGTAAGTCAGATGGGATGATAATTTTCGTGGTAGTGCTTGTTGCCACTTTTTAGTAACGGTGCTACCTTTCCTATTTTTCAATCAGTGGGGAACTCACTTGCTGATATCGACTGCCTAATGACATGAGTATGCTGATGCAGCAGACAGAAAAGGTATTTTTCAGCATTTTGGCAATAATTTCATCAACAGGAGACGAAGACGACACTTTAAGGTTATCAGGTATACTACGTCATCAAGTGTAATGCCAACTGATGCCATGTAGAGCAATGAAAAATCTGGTAGAGTCGGGATGTATCTTCGTCGCCGAGAACAAATGGGAAAAACTAGTTAAATCCTTTAGGACAGCCAGCGTCAGAGTAGTGGTGTTGTTTAAGTCATCCACTAAAATACCATTACTGACGCTATCCTGACCAACTTTTTTTCCAGAACTTGCTTGGATTAGTCTTAAATAGCGCAAGGAGGTCTTCTGAGCACAAACGACGGAACAATAGTTTTAGCTAATTTTTGTGTTCACCACACGCACACGGCGTACATTTCTGCTTCGTGCTTTTTTACAAAAGTTGTTTCTTATTTCTTATGCGTTTCTCATGCGTATACTTGTAAACCATGGGTTAGATATAAAATATGATAGCGGGATAAGTGGAACCTGCTTGGCTACAAATTCGGTGAGCTGGTCTCTAAAAAGAGTCTAGTTTTCTTCTACTGACCGGCAGTGAAAAAAGTGCATCAGGATATTATCAACAAATAACGAAGTTCAGCATTCATTCGATTGTAATCTCAAATGCATGAAAAACAGTAGCACTCGTGAATGTCTTAGATCTCCTCTTGCGTGTTTTGTCTGGATTTCGCGCTTTTTGAAATCATGCAGCACCAACTAGCCCTGCCGCTTATGCTGTACGAATATTGTTGTTTATGGATGAATGAAAGGTTCCTTCAAAGAAAGCAAGTATTGTACAAGTTGTAAATGCGCCTGCCAGGCACATTAGACCGCTCTCCAAAAGGACGCCGCGGTAATCGGTGGCCTACCCCGCAGTCCTTGAAAGCCGCCGTAATTAGTGTTGCGGCCGTACGCAAGAAGTTTGGAGCCATTATCTTGCCGATTTAACGCCCGTTCGGCAATGATAAAAGCGGCACATGCCAAGCGAGGCCTAGAAGCTTTTAGCTACTTGTTTTTCTTCTTCTTTCTCTGGCTCTGTAGCTCATATATTATCTCTGCTTGCTCAGGCTGCCATAGGCGCCTGTCTTGTGGCCTCTCTTTTTTAACATTTGGTCATTCACTTGCTCGCTGGAGTTGAAAACGTCATAGCAAGTACTCTGGGCTATTTGAGGCCGCAGCCACTCTAAGAAGGACCTCCTTTCTGTGCCACGTCATTTGAGCATGCAAGTCTTCGTATCTACCTCTTTCTTTGCCATGCATACGCGCCAATTATTTCATGATACTGTTACTTCTGGCTGGGGCGGCGGCGCAGTGTTTTTATCATTGGCCTCGCATGCGGGAGCTGCGTGGTTCGGTCTCCAGAGCACCCTGGTACAGAGTCGTGCCTGTCCTTGAACTGAGTTTCTCCGGGGTGAAATTCTTGGAAAATTGTTCTTTGAACCCTCGTTGTGTAAAGGGCCAAATGGGCTTTGCCGCACAAAACTGATTTACGTCACTCGGCGATTGGTCGAGCGGATGACTTCATATGAACATTTGTTTGTGCTCAATCGGATAGCAGTTTTTCAAGCTAATCTACCTGTTTTTAGAGCTTCCTTCTAGAGCTGAGTACAGTACCCTTGCCTAAAATAATTGGTCTTGTTTCGAATTACACTATATCTCACTCCATCACTGCAGATTTAAAAAAAAGTAATCTTGGCCGCGTAACGCTGACGAAGTTTTCTACGCACAGTGTTCGGCCGTTTGCGTAACTCTTCGTTGCAACTTCGTTGTGTAACACCTCATTGTTCTTAATCTTGAATGCCCAGGTCGAAATGGGACGATGAGCTCGGTAAGAACTTCAAATCTGCCATCCCCAACGACACCACGGCGCTCAGGTTCGTCATTGAAAACGTCTTCTTTTTCGCCGAGTTCTTCGCTTTGATGGATAACCTTAGCGAGTCCCAGCTGGCCTACTATGTGGGCTGGACGGCCGTACAAGGACTGTCGCTCTTCACGAAGCCCGCGGTCATCAACTTTTACTACCCGTCGCGGAGCCAAGCTCTCCAGGGTCACGTCATGGCTTGCGGGGCACTCTCGCACCACTACATGGGTCTGGCCTTCTACGCTAACTACATCAGAGAGGAATTCTCGGCTCACGAGCTCGCCGACGTGATCGCCCTAGTGAATCATGTTCGCAAGTTCTTCCGTGAAGGGTTCTCATCGTCGGGGGCTTTAAAGGAGTTCATCGACAAGAGCCAGCAGTCCCTGGACCAGAACGCGCCATTTCCGAGCGCCGCAAGTGCTCCGCTCAGCTTCGTCACCGACTCTCAAGAGGGGCAGCTGAACGAGCTCTTCAGGCACTTCCCGGACCAGAAGCCAAGCATTTTTGACAATATCCAGAGTGTCGCTGTCGCAAGACGAATGACGCGGGCCGATACACGGGCGGCAAACTTCCGTTGGAACGGCAAGGTGCGTTTATACTACCTGACCGATGACAAACGCTTCGAGCTTCTGCCCACCGCGCTGGAGCCTCCCTTCTACAGCGCCGAGGCACCACCGGCAGTCAAGTACGGGGCGCTGGGCGCCGAGATCGGAGACGCCATGGCCGCCCTCGTCTCCATGTGGCTCCGCGATGCTGATGAGAACACGCGGGCCAAGGTCTACACCGAAGCGCTGTGCCGGCACAACCGTCCAGTCATCCCGGTGGAGACGGCAACGACGCAGGTGCCCAGCTGGCCCAACATTTCGAGGCGGGAGCTTGCCGAGAGGGTCGTGTCCCTAAACGCTGCGTTCAGGGCCTTTCTCGATGCCACCGACGGCGGCAATCAGTACAGGCTCGATGGCTACGAGTCGCTGACGGGGAAGAGGATGTTCTTCATTATCTGGTGCATGGCGCAGTGCGGCGCGTCGTACGGGAAGCAAAAGTGCCACGACCCTCTGAGGCTTTTCCGTTACTTCGCCCGAGCATTCGAATGCAAAGTTGGAAGTGTCATGTCCACAATAAGAGAGTGCACCTGACATAGGTACCATTGCTTTGCGCACTGTTTTTGCCGGAAGGACTGAATTTTTTACCCTTGTTTTTTCACTAGCGTCACTGATCATAGCCTTTAAATCTGCCTATTCTAGCTCCGCTATGGTCTACTGTTGCTATTGCTATTGCAACACTGTTTTGAGTGCGTTTACATAAGTTAACTTTTGCCTTCAACTATCTATACTGTGATTGATAGAATGGTATGACCGGGAGTATTGCACTTTCCTGATGTGCTCGTACTATACATTGTCTACGGTACATAACGACAGTACATTTTAGCATAGAGATTTCTGTGTACTTGAATTGTTTTCTAACGACTTAGCGTTGAAATGTCACAAGCAAACGAATTCGTAGTGTAGTCATTTGTATGATTGTAGAACCGAGTAATAGAGGTATGGTTATCACTAGTTGAATAGAAGTAACTTCGTGCCAAGCTGCAGTCTACACATCAGGTTTGTTCAATTCACATAGAGGTGCAATTTGTGTATGCAATCTTGTTTTCTCGCCAATAGGTTGCCTCTTGGTTGTGACGAGAATTGTGGTGTGAAACACCTTTTGCCCAAGTCTCAACTGATGACTACCCTTCTTGCTATGCAAAGAGAATATTGCGAGTGTTCTAGTCGTCCACTCATCGCTGGTAGTATGAAAAAGTTTGGTTAGAGACGGTTTGCTATCTGCAGAATGTGGCCGAGTAAACAGAACTCTACATACATGCTTGACATCCTCTATTCAAACTGCAACCATCTTAACTTTTCATTTCATTGATTACTTGAGAGCGCATAAGAATGCAGCTGAAAAGGGCGTCCTAGTTGGAACGTGCCTGTTTTTTATACAGAATAATCGGCAGAATAAAAGTTCTTCTTGGCAGCGGTAATATAATCTATTTATTTATTTATTTATTTATTTAATAAACATACCCCTAAAGGCCCTCCTTCGAGGGCATTACATACGAGGGGGGGGGGGGGGTCATTGTAACAAACATGTATAGCAAAGGAATAATAAACAGGATAGGTATAACATAGAAAAATAATTAATCCCCACAGAGTAAATAATCAGGCGATAAAACATACTAAAAATTATAGATTCAAAGAAAACGATTAGTCGTAATGGAAATGAAAATACCACAGTGTAGATATTAGGCACGAAAAGAACAAATAATCGCAAAAGTACAACTGGAAAAAAATATTTAAACATTTCGAACATTTCAAACAGTTCAAATTTCAACAAATTTTGCAGCCGTAAGCACAATTGTTCTTTATCTGTGGCATTTCTCTGTGGTTTGCGTCTGTTAACCTTTTAGAAACACGCAACATTCTAAATATGTCACTAAATATGTGCAATAGCAGCTGCTATAGCACATATTAAGCGATGAATTACATATTTCATAGAGCGATACGAAAAAATCTCGTGGTGATGCGCAAGAGACTTAGGAGTATTTTACTGCTACTTGGATTCTGTGAGCAGCATTACGATTCATTGAAAACAACTACGAAGGTTGCTCAGAGCTCTGATATTGCTATACGGTCGTTAAAAACTGCGACTACTTGGGGGCACAGTAGGCACATGGCTTCCAATGGCACTTAGGCGGCAGAACTGACGTTTTTGTTTTAACATACCGAAGAGAGATGTGCATTACTATGTACGTACACGGAGTCTGAAGATATGGGATGAAATATTTATCGTATTCATATTTCATGCAGTCAGTAATGAGGGCGGTTATTCGAATTAGCACAACGGGCTTCCATTTAGGGAATAGCTGTAGGATCGTATTCCGTTAACGACACCCTACGTTCTCATCCCGCGTCTGAGTATAGGCTCTGGATGTACTTGTTAGCATGTTGGGAACTGCTGGAATGGAAAGGGTGCTGATAAGGCTAAACTTAAAACATGGCTGGGTCGAGCACGTCTCTCCGGTTGGATGGAAAGCGAAAGCTCTGGAATAGGGAGGTCACAACTTGCAGACACTGCACCAACACTGCTGCTCAACAATGAGCACTGCACCTGATATACCTACGCGCGGTATCCCAGCCACGTTCACGTGAGCACTGACATAAAATGCACCGACATGCGGAATTCCATTTCCAGAGCTGAATTAACGACGAGATTTCTAAACTGAGACACACAAAAGCTACATGAACGGCGGGGATTTACGCTACTTATTTCGCCCCTGCAATTAATATCAACGAAATTCCAAAACTGACAAAGAGCGACGCTTTGTATTCTTCAATTGAATTGTCCCTCTAACACCGGGACGTAGGCAGCGACTAGGCGTGCTTATGTCAAGACTACCACATCTGGCCTTCCCTTATTGGGATGTGACATGCGGCATCTTTTAAAGACCACTCGTCTCGTTGTTAGTGAAAAGATTTGGTTGGAGTCAAATTCTAGAGTTTCTGAGCTATATTGCTTCAATCCATAGACCCGGTTTACAATAACACTATCTCTCAACAAAAGTCCGCACTCTGTGGGATTATTCGTCGTTTTGGGGCAGAACGGCGGTGCCAGAATCCTTAGTGCTTGAAAGACTTAATGTTAGAGGAGATTAAGCGTTAGTCTCCTTACGAGTCATCCCCTATGGCGCGACTCTTGATCCGAAGCAAGCGGCGTAGGAGTGAAATCGTTCAAAGAGAACAACCAAGAGGAAGAAGTGTTAAGGTTCTTACGTAATTAAGCCGATTAGCTCATGGTTTTGCCCTGCTGAGTCATCGGCACGTCTGGCGACGATATTACTCAGCTTAAGCTGATCTGATCTCTTCGCACCGCATATGGAAAGTGATTAAGACCAAGATTTACAATGCATAGCGCGAGACTATATTTTGCAGTTCAACACGAGGCGTGATCGGCTGCGGTGATAGCATAGTGCTTTCGTGCAGTGGCCAGCGAAGCTGATCTGTTCGCGCCGCCAGGGGTTCCAAACCCAGTCGCGGCAATATTTATTTTATTTCTGCATGGGCTGTTGCTATTCTAGGTTTGTCCAAGGTCACCCTCAATGTCACCCTCCCATTGGTTACAGCTGGCGCGACGCTCCTCCGAACTAACCCAAGCTTACCTGAGTTACTCCGAGGCTGAGTTTGAACTCAGGACGGAAGCAGATGCCGCACAACAAATTGATGATTGGAAAAAAAATATTTACATATGTACACATGCCATGGTTACCGGATACATTGACATTCACAAGTAGACACGACGCTCAGCATGTAACGCGAGCCAATTAAACAGGTACCATAAGCAGCTTTGAGGAACTAATAGGAATTGCTTGTGAGCGAATTAAGACGGGATAGCATACCTATTCACAGAAGAGGGCGACAGCAATAATCTGACACGGAAAAAAAAGAGAGACCTTAGCGCCAGTTTGGTCTAAAGACCAGACCAAGACGATCGTTAACAGAAATGAATGGGCGCGCCCAATGCCGGAGGAACTCTTCCTCTCCCAAGAAAAAGAGTTCCTCTAACAAGAAACTGATCAGCTCATCTCGAAGACGGTCAAGTATTGGCTACACTGCGCGGCGTCGAAAGCCACCAGCGACCGCGGTGCATCGATTGCGCGATAAACTAAAAAGACGCGCAACAATTAACAGGCGAGCAAAACGGCCGCTGGGGAAGCGGCCGTGGCAGACAAAACTCGAAATGCCCTGCCCACGGAATCCCGCATGAACCGCGCGCCAAAAGACACACGCTACCACGCAGGTGACTGTAGCGTGGCGATTAGATTCAGGAAGCGGGCAATTCGGACAGGTACTAAAGCGTAAAACACCCCACCGTTCTAACCGATCACAAGTAGGCAGCACTGCCCAACCAAGTTTCCAAACAAAGTCGCGTAGATAGTCTGGGAGAGGCGTCGACGCTATGCGCGCCCATTGAGCGCGGCGCATCGGTGAGCGGCGACCCGCCGGCACAACAGGCAACAGCAGCGAGCCCATAATGTCCACCACATGGTCTACAACGATGTTGACATCAGGTGCTACTGCGCTTACATGTGTGAAAAAGGCCACTGACGTAGCATAGAAAGCGGTAGGCTGCTCTGATTGAAGTCCATGGTTAACAGGGGCCGAGGGATTCAAAAAGCCCAAAGAAGGGCCCAAAAAGTACCGCGCTAGGGTTCGCGCCGGAGACACGTCCCCCAGCAGGATACGCAAAATGCACTTCAAAGTTAACAACGAGGACGTGATGGACAAAGTTGGAAAGGCAAAACCGCCTCTCTCCTGTGTTTGTCCAAGAACAGCACGAGCCACAAGCTCGGTTCCACCTGACCAAAAAAAGAAACTGTAGTCTGCACTCGCCTTATGACGCGCAGGGGTGGTTTAACAATGTGGCAAAGGTACCAGAAGGTACCCTGCACGACCGACTGAACCAGGTAGCGCCTCTCAAGCAGAGGCAGGTCAAATGTCTGGGCACTTCGCACACGAGCTGTAATGCCCTCTACGACCGAAGACCCCATACCATACCGTATTCCAGCACAGTCGTAGGTCACGCCTAAAATGCGCATCTGCGCGCACCACTGCAAAGGTATCGCACATGTAATACGTCTCTGAGGAGAACCCACAAAAAAGTAATGACTCTTCGAATAAAGAGAGCAGCCCCCGACAAGGAGGCGTACTCACCAAAAACGTTTAAAGCTTCGAGCAGGCTGCGTTCTTCAGCTAAGTAGAGTGTGATGTCATCTGCATAAGCAGTGACGCGTACTGCCTCACTGCCTGGCAACGGCAGACCTCTAATAAAAGAGTGGTGATTGACTTCCAGGAGGAAAGGCTCTAATGCTAAGACAAGCAAAAGGGGGGAGAGCGGACAACCTTGACGGACGCCGCGGCCGACATCATATGCGGTACTTTCCCAGCCGTCGAGGTATAGAGTGCTTGAAATGTCTCTGTACATCTCTTTAATGCGAAGCACAAAAGAAGGTGGGAATCCGAAAGAATCCATTCTACCGTAAATATACTCACGCTCTATAAAGTCGAACGCCTTCTCTTAATCGAGGTAAACAAGTCCCATCATCATCATCATCATCATCATCATCATCATCATCATCAGCCTTACTACACCCACTGCAGGGCAAAGGCCTCTCCCATGTCTCTCCAATTAACCCTATCCTTTGCCAGATGCATCCACCCTTTGCCTGCAAACTTCTTAATCTGATCCGCCCACCTAACCTTCTGCCGCCCCCTGCTACGCTTACTTTCTCTTGGAATCCACTCCGTTACCCTTAAGGACCAGCGGTTATCTTGCCTTCGCATTACATGCCCTGCCCAAGCCCATTTCTTTCTCTTGATTTCGACTAGGATGTCATGAACCCGTGTTTGTTCCCTCACCCGCTCTGCCCGCTTCCGATCTCTTAACGTTACACCTATCATTTTTCTTTCCATGGCTCGCTGCGTTGTCCTTAACTTAAGCTGAGCTCTTTTCGTTAGCCTCCACGTTTCTGCCCCGTAGGTGAGTACCGGTAAGATTATGCTGTTGTACACTTTCCTCTTGAGGGAAGTATACTCTAGGATATCTCGCGTTACGGAAGATAAACTGTGTATTTCACGACCCGGGATGGCGCAAACCTGGTGGCAGGAAATGAGAGACGGGAGAAGAGACCGTAGACGGCGAACGAGTAATTTTGCTAATAATTTATAATCCGAATTTAGTAATGTGATAGGGCGCCAATCTGCCGGACATGTCAAGAAAGGAGACTTTTTAGAAATCAGGACAATGCGGCCTCTTTTAAATGAATCGGGAAAGACATGCCGAGTGAAACAGAGTTTTAACACTTGCGAGAAAATGGGGCCTACAATATGCCAGAATTGTAAATAGAACTCCACAAAAACACCATCTGGCCCAGGCGCTTAGCCTCTTTTCATGGAATCTAACGCCGCCTTGATTTCATCTGGCGTGTGGCGGAGTCATAAGGCCATCATGAAGTTCAGCAGCAACCTGCGGCAAGCCTGCAAAAATGGGTGTGCGGAATCGTCATCGCGATCAGCCAGAAGGAGCGGCTGAGCAATATCCCAGAAGTGGACGAAAAACGCGCTGAAATTCCTGCCAACTGGCTCGGCTACAGCTGTGGCTGAAGATGTAAAAGCAGGGGCACCTTGAGGGCACAACAGCTCCTGGCGTGCAAACCGAAACACCTCAGGATGATCAGTTGGACTGCGTCGACAACCCCATGCCGCCGCTGTCAAAGAGGATGATCGTAAAAGACGCTGGAGACGCTCCGAAAGCTCCTTTCCATGCGCGCATAAGCGACGATGGCGACAGGGTGCGCTGAGCTATAAGTAGCTTTGCCGTCACTACACGCACCTCAGTTGAGACGCGAGCCCTAAGGGCTCGACCAGAAGCGGCGCAATGGTGACGCCACTGCTCCTTCAGACGGTCCCAGTCACCAGGCATGGCCCCGACAACCGAAAAACGGAAGGCCCGCGTTAGTCCTTCTCCCGTGCTGGCGTCGTGAAGGATGCGCACATCCAAAAGCCATGGTCTGTGAGGAGGCACTGCAGCCGCTGGAACCCCGAGTGACAGAAGAAAGGGGCGATGGTCTGATATGTATACCAGCGAGGATGGCAGCGTCATTACGTTAGCAGCACACACTGTCTTCGAAAGGCCCATCGGTACATACGCCCTGTCTAACCTGCTCGATGATAATCCGTGACGCCAAGTCCACACAAAGACACTGCTATACAGGAGCTCATAAGCGTCTGTGAGCATAAACTGGTTGACTAGGCGGCGCAACTCGCGCGCATTCCAGCCTGACCTGCCCCTACCAGGGCCCTGCACATCAGCGACCGTATCGAGCATGCGGTTGAAATCGCCCAACATCACAAAGTTACATCCTCCCAGAAAATACACATCTAGATGTTTAAAGAATGAGTTTACCAAATTAGAATGCGCAGGTGCATAGATGCAAAGAATTCTCAGGCGAAGTGCGTTAAACGTGCAGTCGAACGCCAGCACGCGTCCAAGCGCATCGTAGGTAACATGATGGTCTCGCAAGAGGATGCGGTTCAAAACAAGAACGCCAACGCTGCTAGAGCGCGTGCTGGCGTAAGAAAAGCATCGATGCCAAACCTACGCTTAAACTCCAACACGTCACTGAGGCGAAAAAAATTGGTTTATTGCAGGCAGAGGATATTACAGCCCGATGAACGAGCGAAAGTGACCACCTCGGCCTGCTTCATAACATTGCGAACCCCTGCACGTTAAGAGTAATGATGTTAAGAGTAGTCATTTTGGAAATGAAAAATAAAACTAGGAGCTGTGATGTCTAGGCAATACAATGCGCGCCGCGAACGGCGCCAAACCACCTCACTTTTTCCGTAGGGTCGGACCAGAGGAGGCACGAGGCCTCCTTGGCCAACCAGCATAAATGTCCGAGTCCGTAGTCGACGCATGCGGACGCTTTAGGCTCGAACTCAAAGCGACCATCTCAACATCCGAAGACAGGGTAATAGAAGTGCTGGCGCTAATCCTCGATGTAGAAGAGGACGGTTACTGCACAGGTTCCGCTTCAGGAGATGGCCTTGGCTCCTTCCCAGGCGAAATATTTGTGCCGACACTAAACCTCGATGACGAAGGAAATGCCGACGGTGGCCTTGGCTCCTGCTCAGGCACTGAAGAAGACGAGTACGACAAGCTGCTCTTGTCACCATGGGTCTCAGATATGTTGGCGTTGCTGCTCAAAGCCGCAACGCTGGCTGCAGGCTGCCGCGTGGGCTCCGAGAGCGGCGTGTCCCCAGCATCAGAGACTTGCATGGGCGCAATAGGCTCCGTAGCGACAGGTACACTAGGAGAGACTGAGGCTGACAGAGCAGGCACATTTACTGTCGGCTTGCTTGGTGCATCACTGGTCGCATCAGCCGCAGGCACCGGTTCTTCCACACAGACACTCTGAGACGCAGAGGAACCACCCGCAACAGCGTCGGTGTCGGAAACGCCGGGCTCCTTGATGGCTTCATCGGCTGCCTGTGCGGCCGGCGGAGGTGAAGGTCGGGCCGCAGCCTTTGAGTACGAGGGCTTGATCGCGCATGCCACGGTACCGTGTGAATCACCACAACGTCGGCACGGCAGCACACAACCTTGGCATTGGTGCCCAAAGACCCCGCAGCGGGCGCAGAACGGAGCCGTGCACTGTGCTCTGCAGTGTGCAGTCGACCCACAACGCCGACAAACACGCTGCATGCCTTTGTAATCGCATGTCACGCGGTGGCCAGCGACCTTGATGTAGTTAGGCACGGGCGACACGGTCTTCATTTCAATTCGGACGTACCGCGTCCCGGTGGTGACAGTGGGACGCGACCCCATGGTGCCGCTGCTTATGTGCAGCACCTTGCCATAAGGGGAAAGAGCCTTGGAAAGGGCATAACTTGGTACTCGGGCGGGCAGAGAAGAACAGTCACCTCTGTCATCTGCGGGCTCAGGTTAACGATGGAGACGCGTTCCTTGCCGATGATGAGGCAGGACACATCAACGATTGCAGCCATGGCGGCTTCACTCTTCACGGTTACTTGGTAATTGCGTCCACCGAAGTGCTGGACACAGTAAACTTTTTCCAATCCAACTACGAAGGCTGTCGCATCGACGACATCCTCCGGACTAGCCCCCTGATGGACAACAACATCAAAGGCAAAAGCCTTTGTAGGTGGCTGGTTCACCATGTTGAGGCGCCCGCCAGCATAAGGACACCCGAACAAAAGATCACGACCAGAGATCGAACACCGGCCACCGACGCAAGCCGGCGGCCGGCTCCGGAGACGCTGCCCTTCCTACGCAAAGTAATAATAATTGGTTTTTAGGGAAAGGAAATAGCGCAGTATCTGTCTCATATATCGTTGGACACCTGAACCGCGCCGTAAGGAAAGGGATAACGGAGGGAGTGAAAGAAGAAAGGGAGAGGTGCCGTAGTGGAGGGCTCCGGAATAATTTCGATCACCTGGGGATCTTTAACGTGCACTGACATCGCACAGCACACGGGCGCCTTAGCGTTTTTTTTTCCTCCATAAAAACGCAGCCGCCGCGGTCGGGTTCGAACCCGGGAACTCCGGATCAGTAGTCGAGCGCCCTAACCACTGAGCCACCGCGGCGGGTCCTACGCAAAAAATAATAATAATTGGTTTTGGGGGGGAAAGGAAATGGCGCAGTATCTCTCTCATTTATCGTTGGACACCTGAACCGTGCCGTAAGGGAAGGGATAAAGGAGGGAGTGAAAGAAGAAAGGAAGAGAGAGGGGCCGTAGTGGAGGGCTCCGGAATAATTTCGACCACCTGGGGATCTTTAACGTGCACTGACATCGCACAGCACACGGGCGCCTTACCGTTTTTCCTCCATAAAAACGCAGCCGCCGCGGTCGGGTTCGAACCCGGGAACTCCGGATCAGTAGTCGAGCGCCCTAACCACTGAGCCACCGCGGCGGGTCCCTACGCAAAGGCCAAATTCGAAATTTGAAACATTTGCAGAACCCGCCGCGGTGGCTCAGTGGTTAGGGCGCTCGACTACTGATCCGGAGTTCCCGGGTTCGAACCCGACCGCGGCGGCTGCGTTTTTATGGAGGAAAAACGCTAAGGCGCCCGTGTGCTGTGCGATGTCAGTGCACGTTAAAGATCCCCAGGTGGTCGAAATTATTCCGGAGCCCTCCACTACGGCACCTCTTCTTCCTTTCTTCTTTCACTCCTTTATCCCTTCCCTTACGGCACGGTTCAGGTGTCCAACGATATATGAGACAGGTACTGCGCCATTTCCTTTCCCCAAAAACCAATTACTATTATTATTCATTTGCACACATCACTGCTAATAGAGCCATATCTTGTATCCACTTGGGACCCGTAGCAGATTAAGAATTGGTTTTTTGGGGAAAGGAAATGGCGCAGTACCTGTCTCATATATCGTTGGACACCTGAACCGCGCCGTAAGAGAAGGGATAAAGGAGGGAGTGAAAGAAGAAAGGAAGAAAGAGGTACCGTAGTGGAGGTCTCCGGAATAATTTGGACCACCTTGGGATCTTTAACGTGCACTCACATCGCCTTAGCGTTTTGTCTCCATAAAAACGCAGCCGCCGCAGTCGGGTTCGAACCCGGCTGCGTTTTTGTGCGTGTGTTGTGCGATGTCAGTGCACGACAAAGATCCCCAGGTGGTTCAAATTATTCCGGAGCCCTCCACTACGGTACCTCTTTCTTCCTTTCTTCTTTCACTCCCTCCTTTATCCCTTCCCTTACGGCGCGGATCAGGTGTCCAACGATATATAAGACAGGTACTGCGCCATTTCCTTTCCCCCAAAAAACCAATTCTAAATCTGCTACGGGTCCCAATTGGACCCAAGATTTGGAGACGTAGCAGATTAAATTTTGAACGGCGAACAGTTACTATGCCTTTCCTTTACCAAAGTCGGACTACTAAGAACTGCGGTATTTGCCCAAATTATAGATTTAGAAATAATACTGGGGAATACAAACATTATTGGTAGCAGACGCTGCGAAACAAATCATGCATGATCGTTACGTGGTACCATGCTGCCTGGCCGCGGAACCTGCAAAAAAGCATTAGTTTGCTTTAACGATTTACACGGGACGCCACCATAGTTGCGCTTTTCCTCCCCCGGAATGAGTGAAACGAAGCTCCGCTGACTGCGATTGCACTGGAGGTGGAGTTTTCCGGGTGTAGACGTGGGGGAGGAGCGCGCGAAGCAGAGGGCGTGGCCATCGCTCTTCGATGGGTATAAAAGGGCCTCCAGAACCCGCATCCTCTGGCTTTTTTACACGCTCTTCTTCTTTACGTATTACAAACCAGGTCATAGTATGCTTCAAGCGCCTCTTTTCTGCTTGAAGTCTGACTAATGTCAGTCGTAAATATAGCGCAACGGAATAAGTTCTGCACAAAATACTAATGATGCACATAGAGGAGTTGTAATGTATTATACAAAGAAATGTTGTGTGAACCCATCACCACAGGAATAACAGCGGGATACTGAATAGGGTACAAAATGCACCAGAAGTGCAGATTTGGACAGGAGCCCGTTTTAGCACTTGTCCTTTTGTGGCTTCAAAAAACTCTCAAGTGATTACTCGAGTGGGTGCGAAGGGGTACGGGCTAGCCTTATGACTCCGAACTGGTAATCGATTTTCGGGGACGAACTGAGTTAATTCGCAACAATGAGCACTGAACTTTCAATTTGCAGAGTTATTTATTTGACTGATTTTCAATAAGTTCACATCAGACGCCTAGTAGTTGTCGATATTTAGCTTCATGGTTGGTTCTGCGAGTTTCAGCGTGTTACAGCACGGCTTTAGACAATGAATGACGCCAGGTTTGCTAATAATTACCTTCCAAATGCGAGCGCATAAAAATTATACTCTCCTCTTCACCATTATCTCCCCGCTGTCTTACGCTGCACTCCGGTTTCTCTACCTCTCTCGCGCCGGGGTGCCCCGATCTGAACCCGAACGTGGAGGCAACATTTCGATGGAGGGGAAACTCAAACGGTGCCCGTGAGCTGTGCTATGTCAATACACGTTTAAGTTCCACAGGCGTTCGGAATTTTTCCGGAGCCCACCAATACGGCACCTCTTTCTTCCTTTGACAAAGAAAAAATTGGCCGTGGTTTAGTGCTGGTTAACCCTAGTTGAATAGCGAAAGCTTCGTTTCCTGGGCACGTCGCCTACGCAGCGTCTCATTCCGACGCTCTCGAGAACTCAGACCGGTCTCTTCCGCAGTTGAAGAGTCACTCCGGGACGTGGCACGACTTCTTCTAGCCGCATCTTCGTTACGACGCTTTTCGAGTCGTGCGGCGCGCTCTTCTTGCGTCTGTTGAGCGCGTTGTCTCTTCCGCTCTTCGTTCTGTCGTTGTTGCGTCTATTTCTCGCTCTCCATAACGACTACAATACACTGTTCCTGTTGCTGTTGTTGCTGATAGGAGGAAATGGAAAGTGGTTCGGCTTGAGCCTACTGGCTCAAGCCGAACCACGCTCGCTGCCGCGTGCTGAAAGTAGGAGAGTGAAAGTATAGGGGAGCAAAATTAGAAAAGGCGCGCTCTATTATGCCCGGGCCGATCCCGGAGGCAGTGCAATACCGGGCCGACCCATGCCAGAGTGCTTCAAGCACACTGCCATAATCCAAAACTAAGATTAATATCTTTGGTCCAAGGATTCGCAGCAGATATTAAATCAGGTATGAGGTATAAGGTACACAATACACTGAGGCGAAGCGAATAAATATATACCCACTGCGAGGCGACACCTCCTCTCCATCTACCCCAACGGAGCACACCTGGTGGAGCGAGCGGCGACGGCAGCGGCGTCGACGGCGGCGCCATCTGTTGGAGCGCGGCGGCGGCGTTCCTAGGCAACGGCGGCTCAAGGTCGGCCACGGCATACGGCATACGGCACGACGAGCCGAAATGGCTCGCTGGCTGGCGTAGTAAAGCTTTCGCTTTAATATTAGCCTCGTACCTCGCAAAATATGCAGGTAGACATGAAGCCTCTGCTACAGTCGCGAAAGAAAAGGAAATCAAAGGTGCACAAGTGGCTCCTTGGGTCAGTAGACTATCTCAGTCGCGCTTTGAGCTACGCGGCGGTAGTTAAAGGATGTGCGCTGCTATGGTTGAAATTGACAACGTTGTTGAAGAATCGCAGCACGGGAGCAGTATAATACCCGCCACGATTGCTGAGTTGTTAGGGCGCTTGGCTGCTGATGTGGAGTTCCCGGGTTCGAACCCGACCGTGGCGGCAGCGTTTCAATGGAAGCGAAACGCATAGGCGCCCGTGTGCTGTGGGATGTCAGTGCAAGTTAGATCCCCAGTTGGTCGAAATTATTCCGGAGCCCTCCACTACGGAACCTCTTTTAAAGCGAAAGCTTTACTAGCCGCAGGTTGAGCAGTTTCCCATGATTGCTGGCGAGCCGTGCTGCGCATGAGCGAGGAGCAGTGAAGAGACAAGGCGCATTTCTCTCTCTCTCGCTCCTTAGTCACAACTGCGCATCCGCCACTAGTAGCACCGAGCCACGGGTGTTACGCCGCTGCGCAGCGCAGCGTCTTTCCTCAAAATGCGACTTTTTTTAAATTGGTTTTTGGGGGAAAGGAAATGGCACAGTATCTGTCTCATATATCGTTGGACACCTGAACCGCGCCGTCAAGGAAGGGATAAAAGAAGGAGTGAAAGAATAAACGAAGAAGAGGTGCCGTAGTGCAGGGCTCCGGAATAAATTCGACCACCTGGGGATCTTTAACATGCACTGACATCGCACAGCACACGGGCGCCTTAGCGTTTTTCCTCCATAAAAACGCAGCCGCCGCGGTCGGGTTCGAACCCGGGAACTCCGGATCAGTAGTCGAGCACCCTAACCACTGAGCCACCGCGGTCGGGTAAAATGTGACTTTCAATTTTCAATTTTCTCTTTTTTCTTTCCCTCCTTTATCCCTTCCTTTACGGCGCCGTTCGGGTGTCCACCGAGATATACGGGATGGTTAGGGCCGTCTTACGATCGTTTTTGCGCGGCTTCCGCCATGCCCGCTTGGCGAGCGGGCGAGCGGTCCGCCCCTTCCGGCGAACAGATGGAAAGTTGGTCAACTTCAATTTGCGGGCCGGCGAGCGTGTCCGGCCGGCGACCGGACTGCAGCTATTGGCTGCTTTTTCCGTGACGTCAGTGACGTCTCGAGCCCCTCCGCCTCGGTTCTGCCCTGCCGGGGCAAGATGGCCGTCCGTCGACTGAACTGGGGAGCGAGGCCTGGGCGGTGGCAGCGATGTCGCGAAGCGTATTATATTGGCCACATCTTGATATTACGAGTGTTCAGAGCGACTGAGAACTTCGCCGCGCTCAGCAGTGGCGAGCGACAGTTCCGCTGGTTGAATTCTGTAATCATCTACGCTGACGGAGTTGACGGAGCGCCTCTTGAAACTGACGCAATACCTGTGCAGTGGCGGTGTCACGAAGTGTTTATTTCGAACTGTTTGTGGTTGTTGCAAGCGTTTGCAATTTATGCTGCGCCTCATCAAACCGACGCAAGATCTGTGCAGTGGCGGTGTCACGAAGTGTTTATTATGAGCTGTTTGTGGTTGTTGCAAGCGTTTTGTAATTATAGCTGCGAGTTATTTTCCTGTTAGCGCGCAAGCTTCACAGCATAGCGGCAATTGTCCGCGTAGTGAAAGTGATTATGGTTGGTTCGAGTGCTTTCTTGTCAAGTCAGCGATATGTTCACCAGCGAAAAACTCGCGATGCACGCCGTTTTCCGAATGCTGAAATGAACTTGGAGCTGTGCATCTGGTCGCGTCCGTTGCGATGGCTGCAGTGATTGCGACCTAGGTGAGCCCACGACGTTGTTTCTGCTACTTAGCAAACTGCTGTGTGTGCGAATTGACACGATCTTGGCTGCACGGCCGTCGCTGTGTTTTCTGCTGCGACAAGAGCAGCGTCGCCAGTCTTGTGTGTCTTGGTGCACCATACAGTAGGACGTTTTATGATCATGGGTGCGCGGGTTGCGACAGTGTGCCAGTGGCGTTATGTAGCCTGTGTGAACAAATCGGTGCACAGTGCAAATGTCAGTTCGGGGGCACCGTCATTTTGTATGCGTGTGCGTGTGTGTGTGTGTGTGTGCCACTAATCAAAGGTACCAAAGTGGGTTAAGCTGTCTCTATGCTTTTGTTGGAGGCCTTTTTGCCAACTCGATTTTGTCAGTGCCGAACAGTTCTTCAGCAGCAGCGCTTAATGCTTTCAGCTGCATTAGTTTATATGATGAGGCATTATCGAAGCCTTCAGCAAGAGATATAATCCATGCACATTTGCATGTTAATCTGCTGCCTTCATTTGTTTGTGACTGCCTATGAACACGATTATTTGCCTGCTGAGTGACAGCACTGGTTGGCCTGCAAGAACTTAGGTGTCAGCAATGTAGTATGCTTCCGAGATTTTCTTAGCCCTCCTCGCATTTTGCACTGGCCGAAATGTATTTGCTCATAAGTAAATCCATAATTGTACATTCCTCACTTATCATATAGGTTGCTTGCAACACTTATCCGATCACATCTGTTTCAAAGTCATGACAGCACTATACCTGCACATGTTCTCAAACAACAGTTACAAGGCTTTTTTAATTCCTTGAAATGTGCTATACACTGTTAAATGTTGGTTAGCTCTGCAATACCAATGCTCACTCATTCCTACGAACCCTGCAGTATGGATGCGACTGCGGATCAGTCGAGGCTGACACCAGATATAAATAGAACCTATTTCTTTTTTTGCTTGGATCGGCTAAATTGGTTGTGGCCATTAGCATTCACAGATTCTCAGCTTTGAACTGGAACCAAGTTCTGTTTCTGCCTAACGAGCACACCCGAAACCAGAGCATTGCATTTTTTTTTTCCTCTCGCAGTGTGCTGCGTTTAAACTTAGTGTTGTTGGCAGCGGGGAGTCATCTCTGTGTTTATAAAAGTTCTAAAGTAAGCAAGCGGTTCTGTTCTTTTCTTTTTCAGCAGATGTATTTGTTTTGTGAAATGAGTAGTGTGTACCAGGTAGCGAGTGGCCGAACCGTGGTCATGATTTTCATACCAGAAAGAGAAGTGCTTTGGCAACCAGAAAGAGTGTGAGCAGGAGCAATCAGTGTGCCTGTCAGTTCATCGGTTTAAGGTAAGAACAGTATGAAGAACCCAGTGCAACAAATGTATATGATTTAGTCTGTGTTTGGCTTGTCCACTCATATCAAAACATTTGGAACACTTTGCGCTGTACATTATTGTCTTGTTAGCAGAGTTGAGATTTTGTTCACACTGCTGTGCAGATTAACTCGAGAAAAGAAAATTCAGGGGGGCACTTTGTTGACCTAAAGTGCGGTGAGGTGAAACCCTTTAGTGCTGTGTTGCTGCTTGTGTCACTGGTATGTGGTTAAGAAGTTGATTAAGTACACAATCGTTTGTGAGTCTTAAATTCTGGAGACACTGGAGGGCGTTTGAGGGGCATCCGTCTGCATCGACGCCTGTCCCCAAACTCTTCAGCGTCCTTACGCTAAACATATATTATAGTCGGCAGAGAAAAAAAAAAGGAGAACTACATATGCGTTGGCAGGAAGTAGCGTGGTCGTTTGCTCGCTCGGCTGTGGATCAAAGGATGGTGGTTCCAATCCCGCCGTGCACGATTTTTTTTCCGCTGATGATGTCAACGGTTCGACATGACTTGAGTCCGGGCATAAACTGAGACCAGACAAAGTCATGGCTGCAAGTATGAGCCATTAAAGGCTTTCGCCTCAATACGTATAACAATGGGCTGTATACATTTTCACCCTGTCCACTGTGTGATCAGCGACTTTCTGTCGTAGTGAGGCGTACATGCATTCAAAAAGTATAATCCCCAGAAAAGATGACCCTAATTCCTGTCCATATTCATGAGTTCTGTACTACCGAGGCATGACTGTATAGATCAAGTTATGGCTAATTATTTAGTTCTCATGATGTCAGCAGCAATAAATTTTTGTGTGCCCTAACTATGTGACACAAGAAGTAAAGTCATCTTTGCAAACTTTGAAAGCTGATGGAAGAATGTGTTTTGTGGCATAGCAGTCTGGTGGTCCGAGAAAAATATTTGCCTTCACCTGACAGCACCTTTAAAGAGCACATTGCAAACTGAGCCTTGTGGAGGTAGTAAAACTGCATTAGGAACACAGATGATGGAAAAGAACTCGGCCGCTGCACAAGGTGGCAGTTCTAGCTCCGTTGGCCGCTAGTCACCCAGCAGTGCAAACATATATTTATTGTACGCTGTACAGACAGTTCCTGCCTCAGCACAGTTTGCCCTCTACATGCGTCCTACCAATGATCACCCAGCACCTGTCGCCCTATGTCTGCCATTGGTGTGTGCTGCAATCATAAGTTATATTATGTACTATTGCTCTGCTAAATTGTTTTCCCCATTAGGTTGTTTCTTCAGAATTGACATGCATTTAGAAAGCATCCCTGTAATAGCCAACATGTTCTCATTGTTCGTGACATGCACTTGCACCTTGCCTACAACTTCCCCCTTGATTTTTTTCTGGGTTTTGAAAAAGCATGTGTTAGGATCCCTCATCTGTGTAGGCTGATTCAGTCATGCTTTAACTTGCATCTAATCACTCTGAACTGGATCCATTTGTTGCCAGCCAGGCGTCGATAATTTTCCCGTACTAATTCTTACTGATCCTGCTTTTTTCCTGCAATCTCGGGCATCGCGCCAGGCCTTGCCTTCGGCCCTCAGCTTTTTTATTACATATATTACAACCTCCCCTTGAATTTTTCGTCTAACAATTCTTGATTGGTAACACTGTGGTCTGCCATCTTTCAATTAATATCACTGTTTCAATTCTGCAGAGCACCCGTTTGCATGCACTTGAATAGCGCACTTCCCAATGTTACGAAGACAGTGTGCACTAACATTTTTTACTGCCAGCATAACTAAATTGCGCCTACTTATAAGGGCTTGTTTAGCAGGGAATATCCTCTGCATACTTGCTCCATTACTCGGCATTTAGTAAGGCGCACAGTGTAACGTGCTCTCACCTATATACCCTTGTGCAACCACCCACAGCCTAGGACGTTTACGCATGCCCTTAGCATTATCATCTTCCAAGTCTCTTTCAAAACTCCTGCGTAGCCACAGGTTGGGTATTGTAATTCCGTATGCCACAAATCAAGCTTCAGAAATCAAGCTTCCTGGGATGAGTTCAAACCTGAGCCGCTTGTTTTATTATCTCGGACTATTTTTCGAGGTCCAGTGTCACAGCACTAAACTTGCATCTTTAAATCTCATGATCTCATGCCGAAACTGCAGGTTTTTTTTCTCCTCACCAACACACCACCAGCTAATCTGTTACAATTCGTGGTTCCTTCTGCACTGGCCGTACTAGCACTCCTAGCTGATGCCACTGCAGCTCAAAATTCATTTTGGTTCATGCCACGAAAGACGGCAATTGTCTTGGACCCCACAAGGCTGTGCAACTTACTGTCCTTCGAAGTGGTCAGTACAGAAATGATGCTATAAATGACGAACTCTTCGAGCTCCTACCTGGCACACCATTTCAAAGCTCGACACTCAAGTATATCATTTAGGACCACTAAGGTGTGATACGCACTAAAAATGTTGTGCAGTCACTCGGTCACCTCGGCAAACCAATACAATGCTGTCTTACGCATAACGTGGTCATCAAGGCCTTTCTTCGTAATTTATTTCATACAATATCAGGGCAGATGTACACAATATTAGCATTTGGGTTAACCTGCACACTGCCCAAAATAGCTCTGTCTATACCTACATTCGCACACTGCAAAGATAAACATGCATTAGTGTGCCCATCTGTGTTAACCATAACCAGTCTTTCCTTTTTTTGCTTGTCTGTTCTGTTCAGCTAAGCAACGCACAGACCTCATAATGTGGCTCAGTGAGGTTTTTACATGTGTATGCTTATGCATGTAACTGTTATACATTCATTTATACTGAGGATAATACTAACTGAGCAGTTGGTTCATCTTAAACTTAAAAGCTGTCATCATTAGGCGGCAGCACGTGCACTGACATCGCACAGTATACAGGACTCTGGAATTTAATAATTATTGGTTTTTGGTGGAAAGGAAATGGCGCAGTATCTGTCTCATATATCGTTGGACACCTGAACCGCGCCGTAAGGGAAGGGATAAAGGAGGGAGTGAAAGAAGAGAGGAACAAATAGGTCCGTAGTGGAGGGCTCCGGAATAATTTCGACCACCTGGGGATCTTTAACGTGCACTGACATCGCACAGCACACGGACGCCTTAGCGTTTTTCCTCCATAAAAACGCAGCCGCCGCGGTCGGGTTCGAACCCGGGAACTCCGGATCAGTAGTCGAGCGCCCTAAACACTGAGCCACCGCGGCGGGGCCTCTGGAATTTCGCCTCCATCGAAATTCGACCCCAGCGGCCAGGATCGAACCAGAGTTCTTCGGGTCAGCAGCCAAGTGCCATAACCATTGAACATATATTTATTGTACGCGGACAAATTCATGCGGCCAGTGTTCGCATTGGCTCATAGTACACGCTTGCAAAACATGCCCGCTTGCTGCGGTTTTTACGGGCAGCAGCCAGCCATCGAAAACGCCACAACTGCGAAGCCGAGTGCTTCGAGTTTTCCTGTTTATTGGTTGGTTGTGAAACTTTATTTCCAGCGGATATAGAGGAGCGACACGAAGTCGCCCCCCGCTTAAACGGCGGCCGCTATCCCTTGGGCAGCGGCGGCGTCTTCAGCCAGCTGGAGGAGCTTGATCTCTATCCCCGGGTCGGGGCTGAGCAATAGAGCCTCCCAATGAGCAGAGTCGGTAATGAAGTGACTCGCGGGTAGGGACTGCGGGCACTTCCAGATCATATGATTTAGATCGGCTTTCGCATCACAGTTTTTGCATTTGTTTGAGTAGAGTCCTTCCGAATAGAAGCTACACAATTGGGGATTTGGATAGGTGTTAGTTTGAAGTTTACGCCAGGCTTTGGCCTGTTGCTTGGAGAGCGTTTTATCTGCTGGGGGGAATCTGAGTCTTGCAAGCCTGTAGTGCTGCAGGATTTCTCTGTAAGAAAACAACCTGTCCTTGCCAGAGTATAGGGCGGGTGGGCTGCACGACCCAGCTCGGCGGGACAGTTCTCGAGCTAGGTTATGAGCCGCCTCATTACCAGCAAGGGAAGCATGAGCAGGCGTCCAGATTAGGCGAATGCGCCGCGTGGGCTGATAATTTAGCAGAATCCGTGCTGCTTGTGGGGAGATTCTTCCAAACGTGTAGTTACGTATAGCCAATTTTGAGTCGCTGACAATGGTTTCTGCCGAGGATCCCACAATGGCTAGAGCGATGGCTGTTTCTTCTCCAACATGTGTGTGCTGAGTGCGTATAGTGCCCCCAGTTATGAGTGTACCACGTTCCGTGGTGACCACAGCTACCATCTTGTCAGCCGAAGAATCTGCCGCATCTACAAATACCACAGAGGTATCATTAAGAAAGCGTTTGCCTAATGATTTGGCTCTCTCTGTACGACGTTCAGCGTGGAAATCTGGGTGCATGTTCCGAGGTAGTGGAGGAATGACCAGAAGCTGGCGTATATGTTTGGGAAGGTCAGTTGTGGGTCCGCCTTGTCGTTCGTATGTTATGCCTAGTGTGGACAGAATGTGTCTGCCAGTTGGTGTGGCCGATAGTCGTTCGTACTGCGAGACGGTTACCGCTTCAATAATCTCGCTTAGGGTGTTATGAAGACCGAGACCTAACACTTTCTCAGTCGCTGTGTGCATGGGTAGCCCAACTGCCTGTTTGACGCATTTTCTGATTATGGCCTCCACTTTTTCTTTTTCAGCTGACTTGAGATGTAGGTAAGGGCATACGTAAGCTATGCGGCTTATCACAAAGGCTTGTACTAAACGGAGAGTATTGCTTTCCTTCAAGCCCGAGTGGCGGTTACTAATGCGGCGAATGAGTCGCATAATTTGCTGCGAGGTTCCCTGAAGCTTCCGAATTACGTCACCATTGAAGCCGTGTTCTTGTAGAATTAGGCCCAAGATTTTAATTTTGGGCACTCGAGGAATGGGGACTCCGCGAATACTGAGTTCGATGGCCGGTGGGGTTTGCGCAAGGGATCTGATGTTGCGGAATATGAGAAATTCAGATTTGGCTGGAGAGCACCGCAGCCCCCTAAGGTCTACATAGTTCCCCACGATATCTATTGCATGCTGTAGTCTCTCCTCGATTTCGGCATCATTGCCCTCGGCAGTCCACAAGGTGATATCGTCAGCATAGAGGCTGTGGTGGAGTTGCGGAACCAGCGCAAATAGGTGTGGAAGTTTCAACATTGCAACGTTGAAGAGAAATGGTGATAGGACCGATCCCTGCGGGGTGCCCTTGTTGCCGAGGGGAAAGTCATGCGAGTGGAGACCTCCTACTTGAAAATGCGCCTTTCTACCTGAAAGAAAGTCGCGGATATAGTTGAAGGTGCGGGCTTCCACCCCGAGTTCATGAAGGTTCTCCAAGATCGCATCATGTCCGACATTGTCAAAGGCCTTTTCCAGGTCAAGTCCAAGAATTATTCTGGTGTACCGCGTTTTTGCCTCAATAATCTGATGCTTGAGCTGAAGCATTACATCCTGCGTAGAAAGTTTTGGTCGAAATCCAATCATGGTTGGAGGGTACAGCTCGTTCTCCTCCATAACCGCTTGAGGCGGGTATGAACTACGTGCTCCATGAGCTTACCTACACAAGACGTGAGCGAAATCGGCCTGAGGTTCTCAAGGCTGAGTGCCTTCCCTGGCTTTGGGATGAGAATGATCTCTGCCGTTTTCCATATTTGTGGGATGGAGCCCTCCGACCAGCATTTCTGCATATACTCAGTTAGTGATTGTAGCGACACTTCATCCAGGTTGCGGAGGATCTTGTTGGATACTGCATCGGGGCCAGTGGCGGATTTGCAGTTTAGCCTGGCAATCTCTGCCCTAACCTCATCCACAGTAATGGGGGAGTCGAGCTGCGTGTTTTCCGGACCAGCATAATCTGGCAAGGCTTGGATAGGAGCATTGCCAATATATCTATCTTTAAGTTCAAGGAAAAGGTCCTCTGGTGGGCCTGCATACTCATGCACAAGCTTCTGCAGGTTCTGCCTCTGGGTGGTTCTGCTACCTGTAGGGTCAAGTAGATGACGGAGCAAGTGCCAAGTCTTAGAGACTCCCATATTGCGATCCATTTGGTTGCATATGTCATCCCAGTTTTGTTGAGTAAGTTTAGCTGCATGATCCTCGATCTCCTTGTTTAGCCTAGCTATTCTTCTGCGCAGATTGCGGTTCCACCGCTGTCGTTTGAGTCGGTTCTCGAGTCCACTCTTTGCCTCCCATAGGGGAAGAAGCCGGCTGTCCGCAATCTCCAGGTGGTCAGCCTGGTCTAACGTATGGGTGACTGCTTTGGCATCTTGACAAAGATCCTGTGCCCAGATATCTATGTCTAGTATTTCGGGGGTATCAGCTTCTCGGACGGCTCTTTTAGCGCGGAATGTGTCCCAATCAACAAGGGTGGGGGCTCGAGCGCTACGACGTTTGGGGCCAGTTGAGGTCACTATTCCCAATATGTAGTGATCGCTGCCGAAATTTTGTTGAGTGTTTATCCATGTTGGAGTGCCCGAATTTTTAGCAAAAGTCAGATCGGGAGACGTATCCCTGGAAACACTGTTACCGCAGCGGGTGGGGACTAGTGGATCTGTAAGAAGAGTCAACGCACACTGTTGTGCGGTGAGCCACAGTTTTCTACCTTTAATGTCCACCTGTGCGTAACCCCAAACCGGGTGATGGGCATTAAAGTCTCCCGTGAAAATGACGGGGTGATTGCCTGCGAGCTTCAGGGTCGCCTGAAAAAGCGGGCCGAAGCTTGCTTTCCGTAACTTTGGGCTGCTATAGACATTCAGCACAAACAGACTGTGGTCGGGTTTCCTAGGCGGAATTAATTCGACTAGCACGTGTGTGACATTTGTGACTGGGGTATCGTGCTGTACTACCGCAATATTTCGTTTGACAAGAGTCGTGACTCCAAGCGTTCCACCCCCCGATGAAAAGCATTGATACCCAGCTAGCTTGCTATTAGTTTGTGTCTCTTGTAGTGCGATTAAGTCCGGTCTGTCCCTATTGTTGAGGAATTGTTGGAGTACAGCTCGTTTGCGGCTAAATCCTCGGCAGTTCCACTGCCAGATGGTGTAATTGGGTTGTGGCGCCATGCTGTTGCTAGTCGGATACCGCTTCAGAAGAAGCGGGTTTGCGAATTTTGTGAGGAAGGAGCCTGCTGTCTGCTTCCTGCTGCCAGCTGCCTAAGTTAATTAATTCCTGCCGGTGTCTGCATAATTCTTCCATGATGGAAGTCATTGTAAGCTGCACTTGAATGAGGGTGCTGTTAGTCTGCGTTTGCGCTTCTTCAATTTTGTGAATGGTGTCGGCTAGTGTTTGGCCTTCGGACAGGGAATCGCCTGCTTTTCGCTTAGGCGGGGGTGCCCGCGTTGATTCAGCATGCATGTCCGCTGCGGCGGAGGTAGACGGGGTAGGTTTATTGGCGCCATCGGTCGTAGGCGGTGACCCAGCCTGCATTTGTTGCTGTTTTAGAGCGGCATTTTCTTTCTTTAGGTCCTCGACCTCACGAAGTTATTTCCCTACCAGCACTTTCAGGTCTGCTAGCTCAGAGGGGTTGGAGTTAGATTTCTGGGAGGCTTTATCTGCCCAGCCTACCTTTTGCGTGCCGACGGCGTCCTGGTTCAAACCGGGGTTCCGTGGCTGGTGTGAAGGAGTCCTGGATTTGGAGGCGGACCGGCCTCTCGGTTCCAGTCGTGGAAAGGAGCTGGATCGATGTCTATAATTTGTCCGTCCCTTGCTTTTGGAGCGGCTGCGTCGCTCTTTAGACTGCGGCGACTCTTGGCTATGCTGGGTCAGATGTTGGCGTTCCTGTTCCCAGCGGCGTTTGCTGACAATGTATGGAGTGCGGTAGATTTCGCGGCATTTGTTGCTGCCCAGTTCATGGCCCTTACCGCACAAGGCACACTCAGGCTCGCAGCTATGTGTCTCAGGAGGATTGGCCACGCCGCATCCGCGGCAGCGAGCGTTTTTTGCGTCCGGGCAAACGTCTCTGCGATGTCCGGGTTGTCCGCACAAAGAACACACTTCGTATTTTTTTTTGTAGAGGCAGCAGCGAATCATGCCACCACCGAAGCTGATCCAACGGGGAACTCGCTCACCGTTGAGGAGAATGAGGACCGTCTGCGACTGCGCACCCATGCGCCGGACTCCACATATTGGAGGACTCCTTGGATGCTGAAGGTTCGCAAGGATGTCAGCGTCCGATAGATGTTTCGGAACGCCTTGGATCACTCCTTTACCACTGCCATCCGGCGTGGCGACATACGAGGTGATGGCGATCTTGTTCGCGCCGTAGATGAGCTCCTTGATATTTAAGTAGCGTTCCACTCGTACCGCGGAATGGGTGGTCACCAGTATGGTGTGTTGCTTGAAGTTGAGTAGCATGCAGTCTTCAGATGATTCTGCCAAGGTGAGGCCCGCGGCGTCCCGGATGAGTTGAAAGATGCCGAGTTGGCCACAGCTCTCGAGTATACGGAGGCCACCCGATGGCCGGAATATCACCTTGGTTAGGCCCTTGGGTAGGCGAGGTAGGTTCGACGCCACCGATTGTCGAGCAAGTCGTCGGCCAAGCTTTTTCGCAGAGGAGTCGGCAGAGTGCCGCATGCTGCCCTGTCCCTGGGCGCGATCGGTTCCATTGTGTGCCGCGGGGTTATTCCTTTGGCGTTCGTGACCGGAGCGTTTCGATTCACCGACGGTAAACCAACCATATTGGTGCGAAACTCCTTCGGGGCTAATGTCAGCCCCCTCCACGGTGACTTCCATGTCCAGTGTTGGAGGAAGATCCCACTCAGATAATGCGGCACAGCCCCGTCAGAGCGGGGTCGCTAGGCCTGGCGTGGGCCTAGCGGGCCGTGCGTACCGGCGAGAGCCGAAACGCAGAAAAGTCCGCAGAAACAGGCAAAAAGGGACTTGCCGATGAGTCCGACGGCGTTATCCGAGCTTCGAAGACGAAATCCAGGCAAGAGCGGTGTTGACCGTCGCTGAATTCAGCGGTGGGCATGGGTGAAGCGAGGAGCGTTCGCGCGAGCGTCCGATCCACGCCACGTCCGAGCCGGTTCTCCCTGCAAATAGAGTCAGTCTTCCTGTTTATGCGTAATTTCCGGCAATTTGTAATGTCGCACTGTTTCGAGTTAATGATTTTGCAAGTGGTTCTTCATGCAATCGCTTGTATCATGATTGAAAAATTGGTTTTATTAGGAAATGAAATGGCCGAGTAACTGTCTCGCATATGTCGGTGGACACCCGAACTGCGCCGTAAAGAAGGGATAAAGCAGGAAGTGATAGAAGAAAAGGAAGAAAGAGGTGCCGTAGTGGATGGCTCCGGAATAATTTCGGCCACCTGGGGTTCTTTAACGTGCACTGACATCGCACATCACACGGGCGCCTTTTGCGTTTCGCCTCCATCGAAACAGCGCCGTAGGGGAAGGGATGAAGAAGGGAGTGAAATAAGATAGAGAGAAAGAAGTGCCGTAGTGGAGGGCTGTGGAATAATTTCGACCAATGTGGGGATCTTTAACGAGCGCTGACATCGCACGCACACGGACGCGGTTTGTTTTCGCCTCCGATAATAATAATAATATTAATTGGTTTTTGGGGAAAGGAAATGGCGCAGTATCTGTCTCGTATATCGTTGGACACCTGAACCGCGCCGTAAGGGAAGGGATAAAGGAGGGAGTGAAAGAAGAAAGGAAGAAAGAGGTGCCGTAGTGGAGGGCTTCGGAATAATTTCGACCACCTGGGGATCTTTAACGTGCACTCACATCGCCTTAGCGTTTTGTCTCCATAAAAACGCAGCCGCCGCAGTCGGGTTCGAACCCAGCTGCGTTTTTGTGCGTGTGCTGTGCGATGTCAGTGCACGACAAAGATCCCCAGGTGGTCCAAATTATTCCGGAGCCCTCCACTACGGTACCTCTTTCTTCCTTTCTTCTTTCACTCCCTCCTTTATCCCTTCCCTTACGGCGCGGATCAGGTGTCCAACGATATATGACAGGTATTGCGCCATTTCCTTTCCCCCAAAAAACCAATTCTAAATCTGCTACGGGTCCCAATTGGACCCAAGATTTGGAGACGTAGCAGATTAAATTTTGAACGGCGAACAGTTACTATGCCTTTCCTTTACCAAAGTCGGACTACTAAGAACTGCGGTATTTGCCCAAAGTATAGATTTAGAAATAATACTGGGGAATACAAACATTATTGGTAGCAGACGCTGCGAAACAAATCATGCATGATCGTTACATGGTACCATGCTGCCTGGCCGCGGAACCTGCAAAAAAGCATTAGTTTGCTTTAACGATTTACACGGGACGCCACCATAGTTGCGCTTTTCCTCCCCCGGAATGAGTGAAACGAAGCTCCGCTGACTGCGATTGCACTGGAGGTGGAGTTTGCCGGGTGTAGACGTGGGGGAGGAGCGCGCGAAGCAGAGGGCGTGGCCATTGCTCTTCGATGGGTATAAAAGGGCCTCCAGAACCCGCATCCTCTGGCTTTCTTACACGCTCTTCTTCTTTACGTATTACAAACCAGGTCATGGTATGCTTCAAACGCCTCATTTCTGCTTGAAGTCTGACTAATGTCAGTCGTAAATATAGCGCAACGGAATAAGTTCTGCACAAAATACTAATGATGCACACAGAGGAGTTGTAATGTATTATATAAAGAAAAGTTGTGTGAACCCATCACCACAGGAATAACAGCGGGATAATGAATAGGGTACAAAATGCACCAGAAGTGCAGATTTGGACAGGAGCCCGTTTTAGCACTTGTCATTTTGTGGCTTCAAAAAACTCTCAAGTGATTACTCGAGTGGGTGCGAAGGGGTACGGGCTAGCCTTATGACTCCGAACTGGTAATCGATTTTCGGGGACGAACTGAGTTAATTCGCAACAATGAGCACTGAACTTTCAATTTGCAGAGTTAATTATTTGACTGATTTTCAATTAGTTCACATCAGACGCCTAGTAGTTGTCGATATTTAGCTTCATGGTTGGTTCTGAGAGTTTCAGCGTGTTACAGCACGGCTTTAGACAATGAATGACGCCAGGTTTGCTAATAATTACCTTCCAAATGCGAGCGCATAAAAATTCTACGCTCCTCTTCACCATTATCTCCCCGCTGTCTTACGCTGCACTCCGGTTTCTCTACCTCTCTCGCGCCGGGGTGCCCCGATCTGAACCCGAACGTTTCGATGGAGGGGAAACTCAAACGGTGCCCGTGAGCTGTGCTACGTCAATACACGTTTAAGTTCCACAGGCGTTCGGAATTTTTCCGGAGCCCACCAATACGGCACCTCTTTCTTCCTTTGACAAAGAAAAAATTGGCCGTGGTTTAGCGCTGGTTAACCCTAGTTGAATAGCGAAAGCTTCGTTTCCTGCGCACGTCGTCTACGCAGCGTCTCATTCCGACGCTCTCGAGAACTCAGACCGGTCTCTTCCGCAGTTGAAGAGTCACTCCGGGACGTGGCACGACTTCTTCTAGCCGCATCTTCGTTACGACGCTTTTCGAGTCGTGCGGCGCGCTCTTCTTGCGTCTGTTGAGCGCGTTGTCTCTTCCGCGCTTCGTTCTGTCGTTGTTGCGTCTATTTCTCGCTCTCCATAACGACTACAATACACTGTTCCTGTTGCTGTTGTTGCTGATAGGAGGAAATGGAAAGTGCACGGGCTTGCCTACTGGCTCCAGCCGAACCACGCTCGCTGCCGCGTGCTGAAAGTAGGAGAGTGAAAGTATAGGGGAGCAAAATTAGAAAAGGCGCGCTCTATTATGCCCGGGCCGATCCCGGAGGCAGTGCAATACCGGGCCGACCCATGCCAGAGTGCTTCAAGCACACCGCCATAATCCAAAACTAAGATTAATATCTTTGGTCCAAGGATTCGCAGCAGATAATAAATCAGGTATGAGGTATAAGGTACACAATACACTGAGGCGAAGCGAATAAATATATACCCACTGCGAGGCGACACCTCCTCTCCATCTACCCCAACGGAGCACACCTGGTGGAGCGAGCGGCGACGGCAGCGGCGTCGACGGCGGCGCCATCTGTTGGAGCGCGGCGGCGGCGTTCCTAGGCAACGGCGGCTCAAGGTCGGCCACGGCATACGGCATACGGCACGACGAGCCGAAATGGCTCGCTGGCTGGCGTAGTAAAGCTTTCGCTTTAATATTAGCCTCGTACCTCGCAAAATATGCAGGTAGACATGAAGCCTCTGCTACAGTCGCGAAAGAAAAGGAAATCAAAGGCGCATAAGTGGCTCCTTGGGTCAGTAGACTTTCTCAGTCACGCGCTGAGCTACGCGGCGGTAGTTAAAGGATGTGCGCTGCTATGGTTGAAATTGACAACGTTGTTGCAGAATCGCCGCACGGGAGCAGTATAATACCCGCCACGATTGCTGAGTTGTTAGGGCGCTCGGCTGCTGATGTGGAGTTCCCGGGTTCGAACCCGACCGTGGCGGCAGCGTTTCAATGGAAGCGAAACGCATAGGCGCCCGTGTGCTGTGGGATGTCAGTGCAAGTTAGATCCCCAGTTGCTCGAAATTATTCCGGAGCCCTCCACTACGGAACCTCTTTTAAAGCGAAAGCTTTACTAGCCGCAGGTTGAGCAGTTTCCCATGATTGCTGGCGAGCCGTGCTGCGCATGCGCGAGGAGCAGTGAAGAGACAAGGCGCATTTCTCTCTCTCTCTCGCTCCTTAGTCACAACTGCGCATGCGCCACTAGTAGCACCGAGCCACGGGTGTTACGCCGCTGCGCAGCGCAGCGCCTTTCCTCAAAATGCGACTTTTTTTTAATTGGTTTTTGGGGGAAAGGAAATGGCGCAGTATCTGTCTCATATATCGTTGGACACCTGAACCGCGCCCTCAAGGAAGGGATAAAGGAAGGAGTGAAAGAAGAAAGGAAGAAAAGGTGCCGTAGTGGAGAGCTCCGGCATAATTTCGACCACCTGGGGATCATTAACGTGCACTGACATCGCACAGCACACGGGCGCCTTAGCGTTTATCCTCCATAAAAACGCAGCCGCCCCGGTCGGGTTCGAACCCGGGAACTCCGGATCAGTAGTCGAGCACTCTAACCACTGAGCCACCGCGGCGGGTAAAATGTGACTTTCAATTTTCAATTTTCTCTTTTTTCTCTCCCTCCTTTATCCCTTCCTTTACGGCGCCGCTCGGGTGTCCACCGAGATATGCGAGATGGTTAGGGCCGTCTTACGATCGTTTTTACGCGGCTTCCGCCATGCCCGCTTGGCGAGCGGGCGAGCGGTCCGCCCCTTCCGGCAAACGGATGGAAAGTTGGTCAACTTCAACTTGCGGGCCGGCGAGCGTGTCCGGCCGGCGACCGGACTGCAGCTATTGGCTGCTTTTTCCGTGACGTCAGTGACGTCTCGAGCCCCTCCGCCTCGGTTCTGCCCTGCCGGGGCAAGATGGCCGTCCGTCGACTGAACTGGGGAGCGAGGCCTGGGCGGTGGCAGCGATGTCGCGAAGCGTATTATATTGGCCACATCTTGATATTACGAGTGTTCAGAGCGACTGAGAACTTCGCCGCGCTCAGCAGTGGCGAGCGACAGTTCCGCTGGTTGAATTCTGTAATCATCTAAGCTGACGGAGTTGACAGAGCGCCTCTAGAAACTGACGCAATACCTGTGCAGTGGCGGTGTCACGAAGTGTTTATTTCGAACTGTTTGTGGTTGTTGCAAGCGTTTGCAATTTATGCTGCGCCTCATCAAACCGACGCAAGATCTGTGCAGTGGCGATGTCACGAAGTGTTTATTTGGAGCTGTTTGTGGTTGTTGCAAGCGTTTTGTAATTATAGCTGCGAGTTATTTTCCTGTTAGCGCGCAAGTTTCACAGCATAGCGGCAAGTGTCCGCGTAGTGAAAGTGATTATGGTTGGTTCGAGTGCTTTCCCGTCAAGTCAGCGATATGTTCACCAGCGAAAAACTCGCGATGCACGCCGTTTTCCGAATGCTGAAATGAACTTGGAGCTGTGCAGCTGGTCGCGTCCGTTGCGATGGCTGCAGTGATCGCGACCTCGGTGAGCCCACGACGTTGTTTCTGCTACTTAGCAAACTGCTGTGTGTGCGAATTGACACGATCTTGGCTGCACGGCCGTCGCAGCGTTTTCTGCTGCGACAAGAGCAGCGTCGCCAGTCTTGTGTGTCTTGGTGCACCATACAGTAGGACGTTTTATGATCATGGGTGCGCGGGTTGCGACAGTGTGCCAGTGGCGTTATGTAGCCTGTGTGAACAAATCGGTACGCAGTGCAAATGTCAGTTCGGGGGCACCGTCATTTTGTATGCGTGTGTGTGTGTGTGTGTGTGTGTGTGTGTGTGTGTGTGTGTGTGTGTGTGTGTGTGTGTGTGTGTGTGTGTGTGTGTGTGTGTGTGTGTGTGTGTGTGTGTGTGTGTGTGTGTGTGTGTGTGTGTGTGTGTGTGTGTGTGTGTGTGTGTGTGTGTGTGTGTGTGTGTGTGTGTGTGTGTGTGTGTGTGTGTGTGTGTGTGTGTGTGTGTGTGTGTGTGTGTGTGTGTGTGTGTGTGTGTGTGTGTGTGTGTGTGTGTGTGTGTGTGTGTGTGTGTGTGTGTGTGTGTGTGTGTGTGTGTGTGTGTGTGTGTGTGTGTGTGTGTGTGTGTGTGTGTGTGTGTGTGTGTGTGTGTGTGTGTGTGTGTGTGTGTGTGTGTGTGTGTGTGTGTGTGTGTGTGTGTGTGTGTGTGTGTGTGTGTGTGTGTGTGTGTGTGTGTGTGTGTGTGTGTGTGTGTGTGTGTGTGTGTGTGTGTGTGTGTGTGTGTGTGTGTGTGTGTGTGTGTGTGTGTGTGTGTGTGTGTGTGTGTGTGTGTGTGTGTGTGTGTGTGTGTGTGTGTGTGTGTGTGTGTGTGTGTGTGTGTGTGTGTGTGTGTGTGTGTGTGTGTGTGTGTGTGTGTGTGTGTGTGTGTGTGTGTGTGTGTGTGTGTGTGTGTGTGTGTGTGTGTGTGTGTGTGTGTGTGTGTGTGTGTGTGTGTGTGTGTGTGTGTGTGTGTGTGTGTGTGTGTGTGTGTGTGTGTGTGTGTGTGTGTGTGTGTGTGTGTGTGTGTGTGTGTGTGTGTGTGTGTGTGTGTGTGTGTGTGTGTGTGTGTGTGTGTGTGTGTGTGTGTGTGTGTGTGTGTGTGTGTGTGTGTGTGTGTGTGTGTGTGTGTGTGTGTGTGTGTGTGTGTGTGTGTGTGTGTGTGTGTGTGTGTGTGTGTGTGTGTGTGTGTGTGTGTGTGTGTGTGTGTGTGTGTGTGTGTGTGTGTGTGTGTGTGTGTGTGTGTGTGTGTGTGTGTGTGTGTGTGTGTGTGTGTGTGTGTGTGTGTGTGTGTGTGTGTGTGTGTGTGTGTGTGTGTGTGTGTGTGTGTGTGTGTGTGTGTGTGTGTGTGTGTGTGTGTGTGTGTGTGTGTGTGTGTGTGTGTGTGTGTGTGTGTGTGTGTGTGTGTGTGTGTGTGTGTGTGTGTGTGTGTGTGTGTGTGTGTGTGTGTGTGTGTGTGTGTGTGTGTGTGTGTGTGTGTGTGGTGTGTGTGTGTGTGTGTGTGTGTGTGTGTGTGTGTGTGTGTGTGTGTGTGTGTGTGTGTGTGTGTGTGTGTGTGTGTGTGTGTGTGTGTGTGTGTGTGTGTGTGTGTGTGTGTGTGTGTCACTAATCAAAGGTACCAAAGTGGGTTAAGCTGTCTCTATGCTTTTGTTGGAGGCCTTTTTGCCAACTCGATTTTGTCAGTGCCGAACAGTTCTTCAGCAGCAGCGCTTAATGCTTTCAGCTGCATTAGTTTATATGATGAGGCATTATCGAAGCCTTCAGCAAGAGATATAATCCATGCACATTTGCATGTTAATCTGCTGCCTTCATTTGTTTGTGACTGCCTATGAACACGATTATTTGCCTGCTGAGTGACAGCACTGGTTGGCCTGCAAGAACTTAGGTGTCAGCAATGTAGTATGCTTCCGAGATTTTCTTAGCCCTCCTCGCATTTTGCACTGGCCGAAATGTATTTGCTCATAAGTAAATCCATAATTGTACATTCCTCACTTATCATATAGGTTGCTTGCAACACTTATCCGATCACATCTGTTTCAAAGTCATGACAGCACTATACCTGCACATGTTCTCAAACAACAGTTACAAGGCTTTTTTAATTCCTTGAAATGTGCTATACACTGTTAAATGTTGGTTAGCTCTGCAATACCAATGCTCACTCATTCCTACGAACCCTGCAGTATGGATGCGACTGCGGATCAGTCGAGGCTGACACCAGATATAAATAGAACCTATTTCTTTTTTTGCTTGGATCGGCTAAATTGGTTGTGGCCATTAGCATTCACAGATTCTCAGCTTTGAACTGGAACCAAGTTCTGTTTCTGCCTAACGAGCACACCCGAAACCAGAGCATTGCATTTTTTTTTCCTCTCGCAGTGTGCTGCGTTTAAACTTAGTGTTGTTGGCAGCGGGGAGTCATCTCTGTGTTTATAAAAGTTCTAAAGTAAGCAAGCGGTTCTGTTCTTTTCTTTTTCAGCAGATGTATTTGTTTTGTGAAATGAGTAGTGTGTACCAGGTAGCGAGTGGCCGAACCGTGGTCATGATTTTCATACCAGAAAGAGAAGTGCTTTGGCAACCAGAAAGAGTGTGAGCAGGAGCAATCAGTGTGCCTGTCAGTTCATCGGTTTAAGGTAAGAACAGTATGAAGAACCCAGTGCAACAAATGTATATGATTTAGTCTGTGTTTGGCTTGTCCACTCATATCAAAACATTTGGAACACTTTGCGCTGTACATTATTGTCTTGTTAGCAGAGTTGAGATTTTGTTCACACTGCTGTGCAGATTAACTCGAGAAAAGAAAATTCAGGGGGGCACTTTGTTGACCTAAAGTGCGGTGAGGTGAAACCCTTTAGTGCTGTGTTGCTGCTTGTGTCACTGGTATGTGGTTAAGAAGTTGATTAAGTACACAATCGTTTGTGAGTCTTAAATTCTGGAGACACTGGAGGGCGTTTGAGGGGCATCCGTCTGCATCGACGCCTGTCCCCAAACTCTTCAGCGTCCTTACGCTAAACATATATTATAGTCGGCAGAGAAAAAAAAAAGGAGAACTACATATGCGTTGGCAGGAAGTAGCGTGGTCGTTTGCTCGCTCGGCTGTGGATCAAAGGATGGTGGTTCCAATCCCGCCGTGCACGATTTTTTTTCCGCTGATGATGTCAACGGTTCGACATGACTTGAGTCCGGGCATAAACTGAGACCAGACAAAGTCATGGCTGCAAGTATGAGCCATTAAAGGCTTTCGCCTCAATACGTATAACAATGGGCTGTATACATTTTCACCCTGTCCACTGTGTGATCAGCGACTTTCTGTCGTAGTGAGGCGTACATGCATTCAAAAAGTATAATCCCCAGAAAAGATGACCCTAATTCCTGTCCATATTCATGAGTTCTGTACTACCGAGGCATGACTGTATAGATCAAGTTATGGCTAATTATTTAGTTCTCATGATGTCAGCAGCAATAAATTTTTGTGTGCCCTAACTATGTGACACAAGAAGTAAAGTCATCTTTGCAAACTTTGAAAGCTGATGGAAGAATGTGTTTTGTGGCATAGCAGTCTGGTGGTCCGAGAAAAATATTTGCCTTCACCTGACAGCACCTTTAAAGAGCACATTGCAAACTGAGCCTTGTGGAGGTAGTAAAACTGCATTAGGAACACAGATGATGGAAAAGAACTCGGCCGCTGCACAAGGTGGCAGTTCTAGCTCCGTTGGCCGCTAGTCACCCAGCAGTGCAAACATATATTTATTGTACGCTGTACAGACAGTTCCTGCCTCAGCACAGTTTGCCCTCTACATGCGTCCTACCAATGATCACCCAGCACCTGTCGCCCTATGTCTGCCATTGGTGTGTGCTGCAATCATAAGTTATATTATGTACTATTGCTCTGCTAAATTGTTTTCCCCATTAGGTTGTTTCTTCAGAATTGACATGCATTTAGAAAGCATCCCTGTAATAGCCAACATGTTCTCATTGTTCGTGACATGCACTTGCACCTTGCCTACAACTTCCCCCTTGATTTTTTTCTGGGTTTTGAAAAAGCATGTGTTAGGATCCCTCATCTGTGTAGGCTGATTCAGTCATGCTTTAACTTGCATCTAATCACTCTGAACTGGATCCATTTGTTGCCAGCCAGGCGTCGATAATTTTCCCGTACTAATTCTTACTGATCCTGCTTTTTTCCTGCAATCTCGGGCATCGCGCCAGGCCTTGCCTTCGGCCCTCAGCTTTTTTATTACATATATTACAACCTCCCCTTGAATTTTTCGTCTAACAATTCTTGATTGGTAACACTGTGGTCTGCCATCTTTCAATTAATATCACTGTTTCAATTCTGCAGAGCACCCGTTTGCATGCACTTGAATAGCGCACTTCCCAATGTTACGAAGACAGTGTGCACTAACATTTTTTACTGCCAGCATAACTAAATTGCGCCTACTTATAAGGGCTTGTTTAGCAGGGAATATCCTCTGCATACTTGCTCCATTACTCGGCATTTAGTAAGGCGCACAGTGTAACGTGCTCTCACCTATATACCCTTGTGCAACCACCCACAGCCTAGGACGTTTACGCATGCCCTTAGCATTATCATCTTCCAAGTCTCTTTCAAAACTCCTGCGTAGCCACAGGTTGGGTATTGTAATTCCGTATGCCACAAATCAAGCTTCAGAAATCAAGCTTCCTGGGATGAGTTCAAACCTGAGCCGCTTGTTTTTTTATCTCGGACTATTTTTCGAGGTCCAGTGTCACAGCACTAAACTTGCATCTTTAAATCTCATGATCTCATGCCGAAACTGCAGGTTTTTTTTCTCCTCACCAACACACCACCAGCTAATCTGTTACAATTCGTGGTTCCTTCTGCACTGGCCGTACTAGCACTCCTAGCTGATGCCACTGCAGCTCAAAATTCATTTTGGTTCATGCCACGAAAGACGGCAATTGTCTTGGACCCCACAAGGCTGTGCAACTTACTGTCCTTCGAAGTGGTCAGTACAGAAATGATGCTATAAATGACGAACTCTTCGAGCTCCTACCTGGCACACCATTTCAAAGCTCGACACTCAAGTATATCATTTAGGACCACTAAGGTGTGATACGCACTAAAAATGTTGTGCAGTCACTCGGTCACCTCGGCAAACCAATACAATGCTGTCTTACGCATAACGTGGTCATCAAGGCCTTTCTTCGTAATTTATTTCATACAATATCAGGGCAGATGTACACAATATTAGCATTTGGGTTAACCTGCACACTGCCCAAAATAGCTCTGTCTATACCTACATTCGCACACTGCAAAGATAAACATGCATTAGTGTGCCCATCTGTGTTAACCATAACCAGTCTTTCCTTTTTTTGCTTGTCTGTTCTGTTCAGCTAAGCAACGCACAGACCTCATAATGTGGCTCAGTGAGGTTTTTACATGTGTATGCTTATGCATGTAACTGTTATACATTCATTTATACTGAGGATAATACTAACTGAGCAGTTGGTTCATCTTAAACTTAAAAGCTGTCATCATTAGGCGGCAGCACGTGCACTGACATCGCACAGTATACAGGACTCTGGAATTTAATAATTATTGGTTTTTGGTGGAAAGGAAATGGCGCAGTATCTGTCTCATATATCGTTGGACACCTGAACCGCGCCGTAAGGGAAGGGATAAAGGAGGGAGTGAAAGAAGAGAGGAACAAATAGGTCCGTAGTGGAGGGCTCCGGAATAATTTCGACCACCTGGGGATCTTTAACGTGCACTGACATCGCACAGCACACGGACGCCTTAGCGTTTTTCCTCCATAAAAACGCAGCCGCCGCGGTCGGGTTCGAACCCGGGAACTCCGGATCAGTAGTCGAGCGCCCTAAACACTGAGCCACCGCGGCGGGGCCTCTGGAATTTCGCCTCCATCGAAATTCGACCCCAGCGGCCAGGATCGAACCAGAGTTCTTCGGGTCAGCAGCCAAGTGCCATAACCATTGAACATATATTTATTGTACGCGGACAAATTCATGCGGCCAGTGTTCGCATTGGCTCATAGTACACGCTTGCAAAACATGCCCGCTTGCTGCGGTTTTTACGGGCAGCAGCCAGCCATCGAAAACGCCACAACTGCGAAGCCGAGTGCTTCGAGTTTTCCTGTTTATGCGTAATTTCCGGCAAATTGCAATGTCGCACTGTTTCGAGTTAATGACTTTTGCAAGTGGTTCTTCACGCAATCGCTTGTATCATGATTGAAAAATTGGTTTTATTAGGAAATGAAATGGCCGAGTAACTGTCTCGCATATGTCGGTGGACACCCGAACTGCGCCGTAAAGAAGGGATAAAGTAGGAAGTGATAGAAGAAAAGGAAGAAAGAGGTGTCGTAGTGGATGGCTCCGGAATAATTTCGGCCACCTGGGGTTCTTTAACGTGCACTGACATCGCACATCACACGGGCGCCTTTTGCGTTTCGCCTCCATCGAAACAGCGCCGTAGGGGAAGGGATGAAGAAGGGAGTGAAATAAGATAGAGGGAAAGAGGTGCCGTAGTGGAGGGCTGTGGAATAATTTCGACCAATGTGGGGATCTTTAACGAGCGCTGACATCGCACGCACACGGACGCGGTTTGTTTTCGCCTCCAATAATAATAATAATATTAATTGGTTTTTGGGGAAAGGAAATGGCGCAGTATCTGTCTCGTATATCGTTGGACACCTGAACCGCGCCGTAAGGGAAGGGATAAAGGAGGGAGTGAAAGAAGAAAGGAAGAAAGAGGTGCCGTAGTGGAGGGCTCCGGAATAATTTCGACCCCCTGGGGATCTTTAACGTGCACTGACATCGCACAGCACACGAGCGCCATAGCGTTTTGCCTCCATAAAAACGTAGCCGCCGCGGTGCTTTTCGCCTCCACGATCACGAATTCCGTCTCTTGTTTTTAGAACTCTCTTTACGCGCGGCTAAAAAAATATTTTTTTTACAGGGCGAATTTAAAGCGCGCTCCTATCGCTCAACACAAGCGTGCAGCAGTTTCAAGGGCGACAATCTAGCCCGTGCACATCATTAACTCTCCGTCCCAGTGAAATCAAGTTATATCTTCCACGTGTGTGCGCCCGACGTACTATCGGGGACAAAAGTTCGCAGGACACAAGCTCTTGGAAAAACGTGTATTGAAGCTCCACCCAGTCGCCTGATACTGTATGAAGGTATTAAAGGCCTAAATGCTCCATCCGCTGGTGAATATCTTCTGGTTGTTCTCTAATCATACCCTCCAGTAATCAACTAGCGCAACCACATGCTGTATGATGCTTCGGCGGGTACATACGAGTGCTGGTGATAAGTCTTCGCTCTGCTGATGGCAGAATATCGTGCTTATAACGTACCACCAATTTGAAATGGTTTTAGTTCTCACCTTAGCTTCAGGGTAGGTGACTTTTTTGTTAGCGTACGTTGCGATCGATGCGTTATGCGCACATCAAGGCATCCTAAGTATTATGCGAGGAACAAGTCGAGACAGGTACCGATCATAGGAGGGCATCGTATTGTGCCCTTTCAACAACTTCCCTTAGCACGCAATCTCGAAAGCGGGTGGCAAGTGCCCATTGTCCTAGTTCACACAGCTTAAGGGGCATCAGCCTCTCTCCTTTTCTAAAAGGGATACAATGGAGGCTTGCGAATAACGCACCTTCCGTCGCGCTAACCCCTTTTGTGGGCAGAGCAACGAGTTCAAACAAAGTCTGTAAACGCGAGTTTTTGGGTGGAAAATGTCTTTCTGCGAGTCAGCTTTTCTGCAAGTTTGCAAGTTGTCAATCACTTCAATATTAATGTGGTGTGTATATGCTTTCAGAATAGCTGAAATTCACAACCACTCTTCAAGATGGTGTAAAAGTGAATTAAGTTTGGAACAATTATTAACGAAATAATTGTTTAGTAAATGACGAAATAGCAAAAAAACGGTAAAAATGCGAAATTAACCATTAAAAACTGCAACGGGGGCGTAGGTCAGCACTCAGGTGGCGGCGAAACTGTCTCTGGTCTGCCCAGGTCAGCAGGTTCTCGCTCTGAGCGATGGCAGTGCGGCTAGGCTGGTGTCCTTCTTCTTCTTCATAATGACCCCCGGGGGAAAGGAGCCATCATGGCGACTTATGGTGCCGACAACACAACCAGGTCGTAGTACGGCTTGAGTCGTTGGACGTGCACAGTCTCGCGGACACGTCGGCAGAGATCGTAAGACGGTGTGAGGGGCTCAATAAGGTAGTTGACTGAGGATGTGCGCTCCAGGGAGCGGTAGGGGCCATGGTATTTCGAAGGAAGTTTCTCTGAGAGGCCGGTAGCAGTGGAAGGGATCCACAGCCAGACTAGTGAACCGAGTGGGAAATCCGGATCAAGCTCGCCTTCGTCGTGGCGCTGTTTTTGGCACCCCTGAGTGCCTGCCGTGAGCGACCGTGCAATCTTACGGCAGTCTTCTGTGTGCTGGGCAGCTTCAGAAATAGTTGTACATTAGGATGCAGCATGGCGGTAGGGGAGAACTGTGTTGATGGGAGTGGATGGATGCTGGCCTTAGAGCAGAAAAATGGGTATAAACCGGTCGTGGACTGGGTAGCGGTGTTGTAGGCGACCGTAATATAGGGTAGAACGAGGTCCCAGTTCGTGTGGTTGGCACCAACGTACGTAGCCAGCATGTCGCCTAGAGTGCGATTCAATCGTTCAGTTAGACCATTTGTTAGCGGATGGTAGGCTCTACAAGTCCGATGAAATATATTACACTTGGCGAGTAGAGCTTTAGCGGTGTCACACAAGAAGACGCGTCCTCTGTCATTGAGGAGTTCCCGAGGAGCACAGTGACGAAGTATGAAGTGCCGCAAAATGAAGGACGCCACTTCACAAGCTGTAGCAGCCGGGAGTGCGGCTGTTTCGGCATACCGGTTCAAGTGATCAATGGCAACAATGACCCAGCGGTTGCTGGCACCGTTGTACGGCAGATGACCGTATAAATCTATGCCAACACGGTCTAAGGGGTGAGGCGGACAATGTAGTGGCTGCAACTCTCCAGCAGCGTGATGAGGCAGTTGCTTGCAATGTTGGCAGGACGGGCAGGAGCGGACGTACTTGAGGATGAAGCTATATATGCCGCGCCAGTAGTACCGAAGACGGATGCTAGTGTATACGTCTTGAATACTTCCGCGTGGTCGTATTGCGTGTCACCGCGGAAACAGGTGCAGATTTGGGACCGTAGGTGTCGGGGAATGAGGAGAAGCCATTTTTTTCCATCAGAGTTATAGTTGTGCCGATAAAGCAGGTTGTGACGAATTGCAAATGTGAAGCATGGCGAAGGCTGCGTTTTTATGGAGGCAAAACGCTAAGGCGCCGTGTGCTGTGCGATGTCAGTGCACGCTAAAGATCCCCATGTGGTCGAAATTATTCCGGAGCCTTTAACTACGGCACCTCTTTCTTCTTCTCCTCTTTCACTCCCTCCTTTATTCCTTACCTTACGGCGCTGTTCAGGTGTCCAACGATATATGAGACAGATACTGCCCCATTTCCTTTCCACAAAAAACCAATTAAAAATATTAGAAAACCTTTGCGACGAAGTGCGCGAGACGCCGGAGCCGTAGATGGGTCGGAGAGAAAGTCAAAAAGAGGCAATCCATTGACATTTACGCTGCTCGGAAGGCATGTCGGAGGTGGTGAGCGAAGGCGCAGCAGATTCGAGCGCAGAGAGGCTGGCAATCTTGGTCGGTAGAGGGGATCAGGACAGGGCAACAGAGTCCTGATGATTGCGACTCGACTGATAGACAACAAATATGTTATATTCCTCTAGACGGAGAGCCCATCGAGCCAGGCGTCCAGGGGGATCTTTTAGCGAAGAAAGCCAACATAAGGCATGGTGGTCGGTTACCACATCAAAAGGATGGCCATAGAGATATGGTCGAAACTTTCCAAAGGCCCAAACAATGGCCAAGCGCTCTTTTTCCGTAACGGAGCAGTTGGAGTCGGCTTTCGTGAGGGCGTGGCTGGAGTAAGCAGCCGCACATTCCTCGAACTCATACCTGCGTTGGGCGAACACAGCCGCGAGGCCAATGCCACTGTCGTCCGTGTGTACTTCGGTTGGTTCTTGCGGGTCGAAGAGGTGCAAGATGGGTGGTTCCGTATGGAGATTGCGCAAGATGGTGTAGGCGTCGTCGAAGGCAGGTGACCAACTCAAACAATCCACGTTGCTGCCCAGAAGCTGAGTTAAAGGGGCAATAATAATAATAATAAATAGTAATAATTGGTTTTTGGGGAAAGGAAATGGCACAGTATCTGTCTCATATATCGTTGGACACCTGAACCGCGCCGTAAGGGAATGGATAAAGGGGGGAGTGAAAGAAGAAAAAGGTGCCGTAGTGGAAGGCTCCGGAATAATTTCGACCACCTGGGGATCTTTAACGTGCACTGAAATCGCACAGCACACGGGCGCCTTAGCGTTTTTCCTCCATAGAAACGCAGCCGCCACTGTCGGGTTCGAACCCGGGAACTCCGGATCGGTAGCCGAGCGCCCTAACCACTGAGCCACCGCGTCGAGTGGCAACAATGGCCACAAAGTTGTGAATAAAACGTCGAAAATAGGAACAGAGGCCTAGAAAGCTGCGCAGTTCCTTAATGCAAGTAAGTTTTCGAAACTTAGTCACAACACAAAGTTTGGCGATGTCGGGGCGGACTCCTTCCTTTGACACAACGCGGCTTAAAACTGTCAGTTGACGAGCAGAAAATCGACACTTTTTAAAGTTAAGCTGAAGGTCGGCGTCCGTAAGGCAGGTTAAAGGGCGATCCACATGGAGCGAACTTGCGCTGCGGATTTTGAGCGTCGCGGCGGAACGCCGACACACCGCCACCGTGCAGCACCACAAGCGGCGAAAACGGGCGGCTGCCGCCAGACCACAGCCGCCAGGAATTCAGCATAACTGGAAACGGCGTGATTCTATATGCTTAATAAAATGCCGAAAAAACAGCTTTGCTTTTAAAATTAAGCTAGTATCGATCCCATGACGACAAAGAGAACGAAATATTCTTTGTGACCCCTTTCTTAATTAACCAAAATAGTTAACCTCTTTGAACCTCCCGCGCTCCCTGACGTCACCCGGCGCGTACTGGCTAAGCCTAGCAGCCTTAAAAATCCAGAAGCATTCTGAAACCCTGGCGCGTTTCTTCGCTGAAATTTTGTGGTGCGGGCATCTTCAGACCAAGTGGAAGCTCCATGTGACTTTTGTTTTCCATGAACGTGAAGCACAGTGTAGCGGCAACGGCGAGTTCATGGTGAAGCCAGCGGCCGCGTCGGCAGGCGCGGCCATGTTGTAGAAGCGGGCGGAAGCCAGACGCAGTCGCGCCCTGATTGGTCCGCACTGACAGCCCACGTTGGCCGCTTCCGGCCAGCGGCTGACCGCCTGGCGGTCATATCTAGCCCGGCTTGATCGGCGGCGAACGGCCGCCCGGCGGCCTGCGTCCGGCCGCCGGACGCCAGTTTTCCGCGAGAAAAACGCTCCATGTGGGTCCCCCTTAAGACGTGCTTCAGCCGGAACAGATGAGCCGCAAAGTCGGGCGAAAATATCACGATGTCGTCGAGATAACAGAGGCACGACTTTCAATTCAGGCCGCGCAGAATGATGTCCATCATGAGCTCGAAATTAGCCGGAGCATTACAGAGGCCGAAAGACATGACGTTAAATTCATACAGGCTATCAGAGGTCACAAATGAGGTTTTAGGCGATCTTCGGCGGCCATGGGGACCTGCCAGCACCAAGAGCGTAAGTCGATAAAAGAGAAGAGTTCCGTTCCTTGAAGGCAGTCCAGAGCGTCATCAATGCGCGGAAGAGGGTAAACATCCGTTCGAGTGATCTTATTCAGGCGGCGGTAATCAACGCAGAAACGTATAGAACCATCTTTCTTCTTCACGAGTACCACGGGTGAGGCCCAGGGGGTGTGTGAGGAGTAAATGACGTCGCTCTGAAGCATAGTGTCAAAGTGTTCTTGAATAACTTCGCGCTCACTGGCGGAGACACGTTAAGGGCGCGGACGCGCAGGGGCATGGTCACCGGTGTCGATGTGGTGGGCCACAGTCGACGCGTCAAAGCGGGTTGGTGTGAATCGAAGGAGCGCGAGAATTTGAGTGCGTTGATGTGCAAGGAGAGAGGCGTCGATCGAGGGAAGGAAAACGTGTGGAGGCGAAGTGTCCAGCGCAGGAATCGGAGGGCTGAGGGCATCGACGTCGAGGGACGCCGAATCGTCAGTCTCATCGCGATGAAGAATTAAATGAATCAGCTGGACGGTACCGAGGAACTCACCGCGACGCACAGCGGGAGCATATGTAAACGGACTGGTCACGAACAAGGCGGTAAGGTCAGTTGACAGGGTGAGGACGGCGTAAGATATGGGCAAGTACTTGCGGCACAGAAAGAGGGGCGATGGTGTAAAAAGTACCTTGCCGTCGGGAACAAGGTCAGAAGTGATGGGCACCAGAACAGAAGAGCAGACAGGCAGTTTAGTGTTTCGGCAACGACGGCTTCGGCAGAAGCAGCAGAAAGGGCATCGGGTGACGAGGAACCGCTGAGCGCAAAGAACTCGAGTTCAGCACGAGCACAATCGATGACTGCGTTGTGGTGCGACAGGAAATCCAGCCCAAGATGATTTCATGGGAACAGGTTGGCAAGATTATGAATTCAATTACTTAGAGAATCTCCTGAATAACGACGCGAGCCGTGCACATCGCTAACTGCGCGCTTGCGGTGCTCAGCGAGAATCCAGATAGTGTGGTCGTCACTTCCCGCAAGGACTGGCAAAAGGTGGCGGGCTATGGCAGAAACAGCAGCACCGGTGTCGACAAGCGCCAGAACAGAAACACCCTTTACGGAAACGGCGAACAGATTTGCGGAAGATAAATGAGGCCTGGGACATTTCACTGGTGGCGCAGTTCTAGCCTCAGGAACTGCGGCATCTAATTTTCCTCTTGCGAAATATCTGGGCTCCGACGCATGGGAAAAAGGGAGCGGCGACAAGAAGGTGAGCGCCGGGTGTAGAAAGTGCTGCGATCAGGGCAAAGAGGGCGACTCTGTGGCGGCTCGGCTGGCGGTGAGTATTCATTCACTGCGAGGAGGCCAGTAACCGGCAACTGGGGAGATTGGCACACGACGACGGCAAAGCCGGGTCATGTGACCAAGAATCCACAAGAGTAACAAAATCGGTCGATTGTCACCAGTACGCAGGGATTGCCGAATTGTCGAAGCGGTTGGAAAAAAGGCGTCGGACTGTGAGGGACTTCAGGCACAGACGCTGAAGGTGGAGCGTAGGTTCTGCGGCAGTTAAGTCAGGGGCAGCATAGGTCAGGGGGTGCAGCGACAGGTGCGGGCGGCTGTGCTGGTGCGGCCGGCGGGATCGGTGGAAGGGCCTTAGCCACTTGATCGCTGATGGCATTACGAAGGTCGGGCGTGAGGTACGGACACCTTAGCTTGCTTGAATATTGATCCAATACCTGGCTCAATGAACTGCGAATAAGCTTGAACTGAACACAAAAAAAAACTAAATATGTGCTTTTCCGCGCTAGAAATAAGCCCCTTGATCATAATATCCGACTATATTTTAATAACACAGAAATTGAGCAAGTGAATTCTCAGAAGTTTCTAGGAGTTCGTTTCCGCAGTGACTTGGGCTGGGCCGATCACGTCAACAGTCTGCGGATACGAATATCAAGATCAATTGGGTTAATTCAACGACTTCGTTGTCTTTTTCCATTCCATGTAAAAAAACAGTTATATTTTTCTCTTATTCATTCTGAAATTGAGTAAAGTCTCTTAGTGTGGGGAACGTGTAATAAAACTGATTCGGATAGGTTGTTCTCTCTACAAAAACGAGCCTTGCGCATTTTAGGTAGATATACGGTTAGTCGTAATGGCATGTTTACTTCTTGCTAGGTGCTACCGTTTTTTCTATGCTGTAAACACTACTTAGCACTCCTAATCTCCCAAAAAATAAAATATGACTTTGAATCCTTTTCTCCTTCTTATTTGAATAGAGCAATCACACATAACTTGCGCACAATTTCTTTGATTGGTTCTGGCCTCGCACTAATTACGGCACCCAGACTACAGATCATCAAATAACAGTTTTATGCAACACATATCCAACATTAATTTCTTGTGCCCAGGAGAGTGTCACGATTCATCAATTCAAGAAGAAAATGAGTCATCTCTTGAACACATCCGTCTGAAATTTTGTTATGTATACCTGCTGCATTTTATTGTTATTCGTACTATTCTGTGTGAGTGTGTTTTTCTTTTCTACACCACTTACTATCGCTCATAGTTGTTGACTTCTTAAGTATTATTTTCTGCCTGACCAGTGCTTGTGTAATTGCCTATGTTGAATTCCTCTCTCGCTCTGTTTGATGTACCACTGTTCTTACCGGTATGTTACTGATATGTTACTCCGAACCATCTGCACCGACATGTAATGCGGGTGTTAGGCCTCGTCAGGAGACATCTTAGTCTCATTTAGCCTCTCCCCGCGGACACCATGTATTGTCCGAAATAAAATGAAATGAAATGAATTCTGCGCGGCCTGAAGTGGAATTGTAGAGAAGTGAAAAACGCCTACTGGTCTTGCCGTCGCCTCCCGTCAAAAAAATGTTCCAGAGTCGCTGCAAACAGCTGCGGCGAAATACGAGCTGCGGCGAAATACGGCGAAATACGAATGTATGACCTTGCTTGTGTACGGCTGTTACCTCGCAACCTGCTTCGTTCGCAGAGGGGCTGATTGTCACGACTCGCGCGCGGCCGGAGTCGTCTCTTCCTCCTGACGAACTACCGTGTTCACTTGAATCTAGGCCGGCCACGATTCTAAGCCAACGCCCTAAAGTTTAAAGCAAAAAAAAATACCTTTCCTCGAATGTAAGCCGGTCGAAAAAACAACTAAGAACGGCAGCACAGACAGCGCGAAAACGGCATTTATTTCCGCGAAACTCCCTCCGCTCACTCTTCCTTGTTATCGATTACCCCGTACGGTGCACAGTCATCTGTGGCATGAAGTGCATTGGTAATGCTGCACTTTCGGAACGAGCGTGCAACCAAGCTTTCGGGGACGTCTTCCCAGGCTGCAGCAATCGAGCTAGCTATAGTATAAAACACCTACCGACGCGCGCTTGATGTGGCCTGTTGGAGTTAGCTGGCCCGTTTCACTGGTCCCGTGGAATAGCTACCTCTATTTCCAGCTCTCTTGCTTTGGTCTGTAGCCCTTCTATGGTCACTGGAAGCGCCGCTGAGCACCATGATTTCACGAACTCTGCTAGTGCTGATTCCACTTCTTGATGGTGGCCTTTCTTCAGGTCCGTGAAGGCCCTCCTCGTTGCGGCACAAACGAAATGTTCATCATGTCGCCCCCTCCGGTGGCGAACATACTTTTCATCCAAGCCGAAGTGCCGACAGACTTGCAGGTTTCCAGACTGATCTGCAGCGAGCACTACTTTTCGCTTGAAGGCGGCTCTACAGTGACACCGTCTGCTTGGTGTCATGATGTCGTTGAAAAACAACTTGTGAAAAACTTGCACTGCTGCAGAATCTGCCCACGTCACCACATGAAGAAGAAACGAGGTCAGAATGGCAGCCAGTGCTCTTGTGCGCTTTTATCGGCATCGGCTACGGATAGTGACGGCTACAGTTCCTTCTTCTGTTGGCGTTTTGCAGGGACGCTACCTGCACGCTACTGTTCATAGTTTTTAAGATTTGTCCTCGTATTTTATGAATACAACGACTCGTACTGCTTCCGAAATACTGTCACACGCACGCATGCGCGCACGGACGCGCACGCACGCACACGCACGCACGCACGCACACACACACACACACACACACACACACACACACACACACACACACACACACACACACACACACACACACACACACACACACACACACACACACACACACACACACACACACACACACACACACACACACACACACACACACACACACACACACACACACACACACACACACACACACACACACACACTGTGTGCTAGTAATATATTTGCGTGCCAACAAATAACTTTATGCAAGCAGTGGACAGTTTATAGATCATTTTCGACTACATGGTGTTATTTACGTGTACGAAAACAGCTGTACATCAAGCTTTTTACATCTCATTGCCGTCAAAATGCTGCTGTAGCTGCATGCAACAGAACTTTGCTATTAATCCAGCACCTGCCACAGTAGTTATTCGGTTAAGCTGCTGAGCCCAAGTTTGATGGAATGAATTCCACTGCCGCCGCATTTCAGTCTAGCCCGACTATTCTACGGTGTTCACTACACTGTCTGTCTTTCACAGCCCAGATGCAACTTCAGGTGATTAAACGTCCCACATACTCTACCACATTGAGTTTGTGCAATATGCATCCTTACATACACCTGATCCTGCTTATAGCGAAGTTAGAGGTGCGCAATTGCTTTTTTGTAACGACCGTTTCATTTTATCAATTAATGTTATGTACGAAGAGAAAATGTCTCCTTACTTGTGTAATCACTTTGTTACTGGCCATTTGATTAAGAGATTTATCTGTGTTACCTTTCTTTCAGACAGAGTGAAAAAAATCATGCAATAGTAGCCGCCAACTATTTCTAACCCTCCTATTGTTGTTGTTCTTCTTGTCGTTTTGCCTCAGTGACAAACTTGTTAAGCACCTCAGTTATGACTCTTTTGGTCCCAATGCACTCATAGTGCGGATGTTTATTTGTCTATCAGTTCATTTCTCTAGACTACGAAAGTTTTACAGCCATGTTGAGAGCGTACTGCTGCGATCGGCTCCATGATCTATTTGCTTGATTTAGAGAAAACCTAGCGCAAAAACATGCAACCACAAAGACAGAACAGACGAGACACAAGCGCTTGTGTCTCGTCTGTTCTGTCTTTGTGGTTGCATGTTTTTGCTCTAGGTTTTCTCTAAATCAAGTATGCACCAACTAGCTCAAAAAGAGGTGTTAATGCAGGATCTATTTGCCACATTCTGGAGCCAAACGTGCTTTGTATCTTCCTTGTAGTGTATACACGTTTAAATCTCGAATTCTATATATGTAGTATCTAAGGAGCACAGACCGTTGGGCGAGTTGCTGCATTGTTAATGCGTACATGTGACAAAGAACATGAACAAAGAAGGACTTGGACAGCACCAGTGTTGTCCAAGTCTTTTTCTCTATGTTCTTGTGCGCTTGTATGTGTTTGTAATATGTAACCTAAATAGTGTTTTGTAACTTCTTTCACTCCCGCCTTTATCCCTTCCCTTACGGCGCGGTTCAGGTGTCCAACGATATATGAGACAGATACTGCGCCATTTCCTTTCTCCCCCAAAACCAATTATTATTAACTTAATGAGGCATAAATGTGCAAATAACGTCGTAACCTGCATATGCTTATAGTGATTGCTTCTTTAACAGACTTGGAGGCAATTGTACAAGTCACTGAAAGATGGTAGTATCAAAGATTTTCTAGCTGATGTTTCAGAATTCTCTTGGCCTGTCACTTTACCAGAATGTAGAACTCCCAGAATATACATAACATTTTTGCTCCAGCTGGATCGGTCATGTTTTGCTTCAGCTAGAAAAGATTCCTGCTGGATTGGTTACTTCCTCCTTCCGGCAGGAAAAAAATTCCAGCTGGATTTTGTATTTACCAGCTGGAGAATTTCCAGCTGGGTAAGCTCCGGGAAGAAAATGCGAAATTCAGCTGGATAAGTTTCTAGCTGCCATTTTGTGCTCTCTAGCTTGAAAATGCTATTTTCACCTGAAAACAGAACTTCAGTTTTGATTTGGGTGCCTATTAAAGAATCCCCCTGCAGCGAGTAGGATCCCTGGATCAAAGGCATGAATTTGCGGCACTCACAGTGAAAGCAAAGATGTTCCTCCGAGCCTATACGGGCCTCACGCACTCTTACCGAAATGGCCACCTCCGCTGGTTTCGTCCGCTAATCGGCCAAGCCAGCCACATTATGCTCGTAGTACTCGTAGCCCGACGCTAGTGCCGTTCACCCATATCCCAAGGTGTAGTTCGATGATAAGTCTTGTTTGTTCGTCGTGTGACCTGTGTGCTGGGTGCCAACGATCACCCTGGCGTTCCATCTACTGCGTCATGGCTTGGCGCAGTCAGGAGACCTCCGCAGTTGACAGGGCGGCATTCGCGTTATTCGTTCACCATTGATTCAGTACGGCGTGGGCTACTCAGCGGTCGTCCATGCATTGTGCCAATGTTTAGTATGTTGTGCATGCAGTGCGCTCGTGTTTGTGTGTTATGTGCCATCCTCACTCCCGATTGCCTGCTTTGTTTTCGTTAATTCCCATGTATTCGGCGGCAGTTGCCCTTTCTAATCCTCTTTCTCGTTGCTACTTCTTACACGTTTCGGCGATTGTAATTGGTCGCTGTTATAAAATAACTGCCACCTCAAGTTTTCTGGCGATTGCATAACCGTGCTTTCAATATCTGGGTGATGAGTAAAGCCTGACGATAATGCTAGTGGAGAGACATGACGTGGCCGAGGAACGTTACTGTAAAGATCATAGCAGCGCTAATATTCTTCTTCGATAAGAATCTTTCTTTATTTGGCAGTTTCAGAATAGAGTATTCACGCTAATTACGTACACTAAACGCAAGCATTCTGCGGGCCGTTGCGCTGTTTGTTACATCCGCACTTTAAGTTTAGCGTATGCAAACTGAGACACAGCGATATTGGATTGGATTCTAATGGATGCGGTGTCATCTGATTTTATACGGGAACCACCTTTGTGAAGAAATTGACGCTCCTCTTTGTCTATGAGCGGTAGAACCATTACTCTAAGCAAAAAAAAACTAAGTTTATCGCTCATACGTTTCTTTATACGCGAGATAAGACAAAGCGAAAGCCCGTTGCCCCATTTAAGTCAAGTGAACGTACTGAATGAGGCAGCAATAACGACACGAATTCACTTCGAATCGAGGTGTCCTTCATCGAAACGCGCCGCCATGTTGAAAACGATATTTGAGTGTGCTGAAGAGCTAAATAGCGAAATAGCGTGCTTAAAGGGAAGCTGAAACGGTTTTCAAATCGCATGAAACGCTGTGGTTGGGAAGAAAGGACCTTGAAAATCATGTCTGTTAATTTTTTCCCGATTCTATCGGCAAACAGAGCTGCAATCGCTTCTTAAAAACCCGTTGCCGGCACGCCCTCGTCGCTTCCGGAAGCGCCGGGTGGGGGGACGGCAGAGAGGGAGAACTGGCGGAAGTGACGCCGTTCACGGAGAGTCGGCCGGCCGTCCGGCTGCGCTTGCTTCGCTGCGGCCCGCGCTTTGGCGAACCACAGATCAACGTAATCTTCTGCCATCGCCGTTTGCTTTCTCTCGCTCGGGCGTTCCCTGTAATGCTTGAAGCCTGTATATAAACCAGTTTTGGCATGGTACTTCTTTCGAACAGCGCTCAGCCCACAGCTTGGCAGAATCCGTCGATTGTTCTCGGTCAGCCTCTTCCACGTTAACCAGACAATCAAGTTGTACGCAACATGCCGAAACTGCCTGCACAGAATATGTGCAGCAATATTTCTCTTTTCGTTATATTACTTTCTTACCTGTTTGTAAACTCTTTGCCTTTTCCAGCTGGTTCACATCCATGCTGAGCTAAAGCCACTTCCAGCAATGCTTTACTGAGGCACACAGTCTTGAACTTTTTTGATCTCGTTACGCACTGTGTGCCTTTTTGCTTTTTCCTGATTGCTTGCACCTCGTGGCAGCCCAAGCAACTCTCTTAATCTTTCATCAGCGCGCAGCACATGCAGCCGCACCTAACTGAACAAAAAACCGATTATATAGGCCTAGTATACTTGAGCAAAGCAAACATTTTCATTCATGAGCGCTTTGTCAGGGCTGACGATCAACCATGGCGCCAGAGTTCATACAAACTTGTTCTTGAGTTAAAATGGCAAAGTGGTCGAGCAGCGGTACGAATATATCTGCCACAAGTAATTCTGCTCGTTATCTAGATACGCAACAGCAGCAACTATATCTCGCAGCACACTAGTTTTGATGAGCAGCACTGCGAGCTCCGAAACGCAGCCATAATGATTTTCAAAAGCGTGTTCAGCATGAAAAAAAAACAACGCACGGGGGTAAGTGCAAAAGTTTCATGGTCGAACAGTAGCCCGAACATGCGACAGAAGGAAAGCGCACACGGGAGCTTCCTCCCGGTCGCCTCGTCTCTTCGCGCTGTAGTACAGCAGTGCACCCACTCCAACTCATGCAGTTTTGCATTCTTTTGTAGTTCTAAAAGGCCTTGAGGGTAATTAGGCAAGCAACTACAAATAAACGAACAAACAAATGCTTTACCTCGCGCGACTCGTGTAAGTGTGCCGGTGATCTGATTTAGATCATGTTTACAGGCGTTACAAGAATAATAATAATAATTGGTTTTTTGGGGAAAGGAAATGGCGCAGTATCTGTCTCATATATCTTTGGACACCTGAACCGCGCCGTAAGGGAAGGGATAAAGGAGGGACTGAAAGAAAGGAAGAATAGGTGCCGTAGTGGAGGGCTCCGGAATAATTTCGACCACCTGGGGATCTTTAACGTGCAATGACATCGCACAGCACACGGGCGCCTTAGCGTTTTTCCTCCATAAAGACGCAGCCGCCGCGGTCGGGTTCGAACCCGGGAACTCCGGATCAGTAGTCGAGCGCCCTAACCACTGAGCCACCGCGGCGGGGCTTACAAGAAGTTGGTGGCCAGGCTTTTATGCAGCAGCGGTACACAGAAACATTTCGGCGCAATTTATTTTTTTTTATTTCCACTTGCACCTACACAAAACATATGCACACCCATGCACCTACGCAAAACATACGTATCAGTCTAGATTTGGTTTTCGTGTTACCCTGGTAGGACGTGAAAGGCCCATACTTGGTTAACGAAATTTCCGGCCCCCGCCCTCCAGGCCTGCGTGCCGGGGCGGTGAGTAGTAAGGGGTCTTCATTTCCTGGGGAAATAAAAGCTGTCATCCACCCACCCATTAAGTCGAGATTTCCAAAACGTGAAAATGTCGCGACTTGACATTCGCTGCCGGCGCGCTCCGCGGCGTCGTTGATTCCGCAGTTTTCTGAAGCTGCTGATGGCTCGAACATGCATGGTGAAAGTCCAAACGGTTCAACACTGCTTGGATTATCCATAATTTCCAGAACGTAGTCTTTAAAAGCCCGCTGAAGCAACGCGCTACGCAGCAACGCCGTCGGTGCCGGCCGGAGACCCCCGTGGATGACGTCACGACGGTTCCGACCAATCGCGGGCAAGAGCGGCGCTCACTCGGCGCCCTGAGGCGATGGGGCGTGTTTTCTTCTAAAAAGCAGCTTTTTGCGTTTATTTCCGCTCTTTTTGAATGAGATATTTTTTTTCAGTGGACTGAAAACTATGAAATGACGTAGAGAACTCTTTTTTTTTTCGAGAAGTGCTTCAGCTTCCCTTTAACACGTGCGTGCGGTAAGGTTCGATTTGAAATAGCGTTTGGCACATGCGCACAGGAAGTACGCTATTTTTAAAGTCCGCTATCGCTCTACGGACACCTGCGCACCGGCGAACGCTATACTAAAGCTTCCTGTTTTTAGGGGAAACAGCACGAAAGAATGGGACAAAAAAAAAAGGACACACAGGACGAGCGCTGACTCAAAACCGAAGTTAATTCACAGGAAACATGACCAGTATCAGGAAAACGTGGGCAAACAAGCAAGCGAACACATGTGTTGCTACGTGGAGTTAAGGTATGCAACTTAACTATCTTGTAGGAAAATGGAGGACTTGCTGAAACACACTCATGATTTTTTTCTTGTGTTACGCTGCACTAATCTTCCTTGCTAGTCGGGTTACGTGCTTGAAAAATATGTCACGATGGTGAAACGACGAAAACCGAGAACTGCAATCTCGGCAATGTCCAGCTGGATTAGAAGACCGAGTTAAATTTAAGGAAATTTTGTGTTCTTTAAGACGTGTTAATTCATCGGCCCGTTTGGCCAATGTATACTTGACCGCAAGAAAGAGGAATTTTGTAAACAGCTCTCTCAGAGCTTGGCACAAACTGTATTTCATGCTTAATCCTCCTAGTTTCTTGAAATTGTACTGATTTTTCATTCTTTTTTTTTTCTGCAATCGCGCAAATCTTCTCGAGTTTCTTTGGTGCTGTCAATACAACACCGACAGCGTACTTCTTGGCCACATTTTTAAGACCGTGCGAAAGGCGGTGGATGTAAGGAAGGGCTGTAACCTTTTTTTATTTTCTGTCCTTTGATCCTGGCATGGAAGCTGAGGTTGTAATCATTTTTGGTTTTTTATTTCAACCTAATATCATCATATTTGCCGGGACAAAACGCAGATGATACAAAGGACGAGCGCTGACTCACAACGGAAGTTTATTTACAGAGAACATGACCAATGCAAAGGAAGAGCGGGCAAACAAGGAAGCAAACGCACGTGTCGCCACGTAGAGTTGTTATTCAACTCTATTATCTTGTTTAAAAAAATGGAGGGCTTGCTGACGCAATATCCTGATTTTTTTCTTCATCTACTACGCTTCACTATTCTCTCCTGTCAGGCGGGCTGTGTGCTACGATGAAACGACGAAAAGCAAGGAGCTTGCTTCAAGTTTCAAAGCAAGAACTAAAGAACATTGCTTTTTAGCTCCATGCCCGCTTGAAATGTGTATCCGTTGAACCGTCCAGCCAGATATTCGCCTTTGAGACGTTCCGAGCTCAAGTGTATTCGTTCATACTGGGGGTCGTCTGTATTTTTTGACGCTCCCTAGTTTCATTATATGTTCCTTGTAACAGCTTTTGATTGGGGTTATTGCTAGTGGTCATGGTCAAGAATCGCCAAGGATAAGGATCTTGGTACTTCATTACAGTGAATATGGTTCAACTATCCAATTAGTTTCTGAATTTTCTTTTTCGCCCTACACGGAAAGTGGACAACGTCGCGTCCCAGCAGAATGCTTATCGGCATCGTTCTCTCTTGGCAGTAGGCGGTGGCGGAGGCAACGTGCGGTACGCACTCGTTAATGATAGTCATACGCACTCACACTACAGTGTAAGAGTCAACAACTTTAATGGGGTTATGGTTTGACTGCACTGTCACTGCGGAGAACTTCTATTTTCTGGCATTATACTGCAACCAAATATTCTACGTGTATATAATAGTTATGGCATTATTAAAAAAAACGTGATTCATAACCATTTCATGGTAACTCCCATTTCTACTACTAGGTGGGACAGCAAAGCACTCCGCTCTAGAGTGACTGACTCGGCTCACTTTGCTCTATCTCCGGACAGTGAAATGCCCTAATTTAGTCTAGCCATAGCGGGGAGGGTAATCACGTTTTCGAAACGCTAAAAACTGATATGGCTAGTATAACGGCCGGCTAGAAATCTCTTATTGTAATTGGGCGCCTCTCTGTAATGGTGAAAACGCTAACGTTTAGAATTTAGTTAATCACTGAACTAGTAACATGATATGCTAGTTTTTTGTCGCCCGCCAACAGTGGTATTAAAATGCCACAAAAAGCTCATCTTTGCCTCAAAAAACCTAGTTTTAAAAATTAGTGGTGGGCTTCAGTTAAACATTTGGTATGTCAAAAAAAATGTCTCTCGATCCATTTGCAGGGAAAGTCATGGTACAGTCTTTGCCAAAAGTGATCAAGCTACATGGTTTTCTTCTTCCTCATATAGTGGAGCCCCTATGGCTTCCCTAGATAACCAAAAGGTATTGGAAGGTGAGGAAAAGGGTTCTCCTTACCTCACAGTGATATATAACTTGATGGACGTGATAGCTAGGTGTTCCGCTATACAACTTAGAAGCAAACTGGACAGCCTGGTTACACTTGGCAAAGACGGTACAACTGTAAGCTTGAGACTTGGCTAACAGAGGAATAACAGGATGATTAATGCGCGCGCATAACCCATTCTTTATTACGTGATGGCTTCAAGTGCGTCAAGCCAGAGCGTGTTTGATTCGCCGTTCTTTGAGGCGTAGTTCATTCGTATTTCTGGGGGCAGGAGGGGGGGGGGGGCAGTTATATTTCACATAGTCCGTACAGCTCAAGTACACGCCGTAAATAACAGAATTCATTCACGTCGATACACATGGAGCGTTTTATGTGAAACCAGGTCTTCTTTTTTGTGCAGCAAACATCGCTGGCGCTGGCAGGTCAGTAAGGACAAAACGTACGGTGGAACAAACAAAAAACCTAAAACGATAACCTGTTCCAGCCCATAACACGAGGCAGGTCAGCAAGGGGGAAAATTGAAAAATTGTTTTTTATGGAAAGGAAATGGCGCCGTATCCGTCTCACATCTGACACCTGAACCACGCCGTAAGGGAAGGGGTAAAGGAGAGAGTGAATAATAATAATAATAATAATAATAATTGGTTTTTGGGGAAAGGAAATGGCGCAGTATCTGTCTCATATATCGTTGGACACCTGAACCGCGCCGTAAAGGAATGGATAAGGCGGGAGTGAAAGAAGAAAGGAAGAAGAGGTGCCGTAGTGGAGGGCTCCGGAATAATTTCGACCACCTGGGGATCTTTAACGTGCACTGACATCGCACAGCACACGGGCGCCTTAGCGTTTTTCCTCCATAAAAACGCAGCCGCCGCGGTCGGGTTCGAACCCGGGAACTCCGGATCAGTAGTCGAGCGCCCTAACCACTGAGCCACCGCGGCGGGTAGAGAGTGAAAGAAGAAAGGTAGAAATAGGTGCCATAGTGGAGGGCTCCGGAATAATTTCGACCACCTGGGAATCTTTAATGTGCACTGAGATCGCACAGCACCCGGGCGACTTAGCGTTTCGCCTCCATCGAAACGCAGCCGCCGCGGTCGGGTTCGAACTTGGGAACTCCGGGTCAGCACAGGGGGACGAAAATAATTTGAAGTCACTGCTGCAAGGCGTGGAGGAAAAGGGCGTTTGTTTCGCTAGGGCGCGTATGTGGCCCATTGATTCCAAGTGAATTTCGTCAAACATTCTGAGGGCACTTAAGTTTGCTGACGTGGACGAATGCGGCAGGATGTGTTTTGAGGAAAGGAATGTTTCTGAGGAAAGGAAAGGGCTCGGTGGACACCTGACATCTCGATGGACACCTGAAGTGAAAACTGAAAATTGGTCTTTGAGGAAAGGAAATTTCGCACTATCTGTCTAACACCTCGGCTGGCTCCTGAACCGCGCCGTAAGAGAAGGGATGAAGGACGGACTGAGAGAAAAAAGGGAAGAAAGAGGTGCCGTCCACTTTTTGCGTCCGCTTTTTGCGGACACGTCAGCTGCCGACATAGCTTAGCAACGCTTTCGCATTAAAAAGTTCCAGGACATATTTGGAGGAAGGTTGCGTTAAGTTGGAAGCATGACAATTGATCCTCCGCACTTCGTTCAGACATACGGAGGATTGCATTCAGCATTTTTATAACTGTACGTGCGCAGTTTCTGTGAACGTTGAATACTTTTCCTTTGCAGCCGTCTGGCAGCGCTTTGGTGGTTGCTAATGAGTAATTACATCATAACTCCCAAGACCCTTATATAATGTGACAACCGCTCTCTCCGAAACAAAACACAGCTCACACAGGAGCTCGCCTTGCCGCCGTTTTGGTGTTTCGCTCTTCAGCCTTCTGACGATTTTATGGTCTAGATGTATAACTCCCGCAAAATAAAACCAAGCCCGCTTGCGTTCAAATCTGGATGATAACACGCTCGGTGGTGCAGCAGATATAAAATTCAAAAATAGATTTTCCGAAGTGATGTTGAAAGTGGACGCCCGGGTTTTAAGGTTCTTTCCTGTGACGACTGTTTCGCTGCCGACTGGACTGGTGGGTCAGTGTGGACAAGGACCAATAGCTTGCGCATGTCATACAGCGTATTTTCTTAGTCCCTATACTGCGCCACTAAATTTCCTGCCAAAGCACGAAGGAATAAATAATACGATTAGTAACGGCAGGAAGAAGCACTCGGCGGAAGGACCCAATTGGAGGGCAGACTATTGACATCCCATGAGTATAGGCTGTTCATGAAAGACTATTATAGGCATCCGGCAGTTCCCGTTTCTCCTACGCGCAGACAAGTTCGCATCCGACACTTTAATCATGTTTAAAACGACCTTTCCGTATCCACTTCATAAATTTCCTGACAGATTCATTTCGGAAAGCCGGAACGCTCTCTTTGGCTACGGTAGGTGCAAGTGCGGTCAAGGCACCGGAAACATACTCCTTTCAACTGTGGTCACGCCCTTGCCCCTTTTTAACATAAACCGCGCCGACAATTTCCAGTCTCCATTAGCCCAGCAACAAAAAATAAAGAAGGCTTCGCGCAAGTTATCATACGTAGCAAAATTTACAGCGCCACGTTTCGCATTTCCCGCAGAGTACTTGACAAAGAGTATGGGGCTGTCCCTGAGTTCAAAAGCACTCACTCTTTGCGTTGAGGAGGGAGCTTTTTGTGGTTGGTGACTGGGCGGTACTTGCTTCTGGTATGTATCCAATTTTATGCGCAGTTTGATTCATAGACATTCATTAACACATTTTAAAGGGCAAATTTAAGCCGTGGTACTCTCTTGAAATTATTAGGTGCTGCAATTTAACTTACGGGAAGCCTGGTAAGATTGCATCATGGTACTACATAAGCATTTCCAATGTAAAAATGAAGGAATCACGGCCCTAGGCATACCTATCAACTTTGGAAAAGCTTTCGTGTTTTTATTAGCACTTTTTGTTCGCGCCGTTCCTTTTTGATATGAGAGAATTAATCAACTATCCTAAACTGTACTTTAGAGACAACGCCACGCTCTTGATCTACGCCTATATAGTCATCGCTTGTCGCACACTGTGGTTAAGAAATGTTGAAGGCGCTTCGTAAGAGCCACAAGGGGCAGCTGATTAACCTTCAGATGCATCTAGGCGACACCATTGTACTAGAAAATGTAAACCCGCTGAGACACTCTCGAGCCTTCTTTAGCGATAGCGTGTTCGTGATTCGAGTAAAGACTTTTGAGCTCTGTGTAAAGTTATCGGTCTCGACAATCACAAAACACTTTTTGTTTCTCAGCTCTGTTCCCACCTGACAAAGTCTTAAACGTGCAAAGTTTCAGTAAGGACGCCTCTCACGGGCCTTTTTGCAGGGTCTTCACTGCCGTTGCCATCTGAAGTTGTCTTCAGATATGCCACAAATACATAGTTACGCAATTAACTGCGCGTGTAAACTATGTTCTTTATTTTCAAAAAACTTGGCCTAACTGTAATATAGCTGTCATCATTTTGTCTTCCACACCGCCCATGTTATTAATTGCGCCTTCCTTTCGATGTCCTTCGGAATTCTAAAACAATAAAATAGATAAATTGCTTGCCTTCATCCTATAGAGCGGTGGAATGTAAAGGTGAAACGCTGGCCACTCGCCTGTTTTTGAAAACAAAACATTCCTTTAAAATGCGCACCTCGGTAGCCTTAAAAACTCGAACACTCGAGTACCCTGGCCAAAACATCTGCACGTCAGCAGAGCCACAGATATTTAAATGGGCTGTGAAAGGAGATCTCAACAAAGATGCGATGTGCCTAAGATGCTAAAGGACGCCGATTCACAAATATGCTCCAGCAAGAATTTTTTTAGATATGTTTTGTGGAAGCTGAGTCATATCTAGTCAAAATTTGAATTTCCCCGTCTTCGCACCTTTCCCTCTCCTCTCGTCACTTTTTGAGCGCTGAAATGTCGGTGCTCTTCCTGTCCCTCGCACTCGCCCCCTCCGCCAGCTGCTGACGAGCGCGAACCAATGCTAGCAGTCCGCTGCTGACGTAACGAGCGCGGAATCGGGCGAAAGCCAGGCACCGCAGGTCGCCGCTAGGCGCGGAATCGGGAGTTTTAAAAATTGTATTGTAAATAATCGGCTCGCTTTTGAGGTCTTGTACGCGGCATGAACGCTCGTTGGCCTGTACTCTACATAATGCGAGCATTTTATAGACAACCTCAAACACCCTTTTCAGGGAACCTTTAACTGTTGCTTCCTGCGGCATCGGAAAATCTGTACCTCCAGCGCTTGCTGCTTTGGATTTAGATATTCCCGATAGAATATCAGATTAATTTCGCACTGTAATAAGCACCTAGCAAGAAAGAACTCTCTTGGCACTATTTGCCTAACATGCGCCAGAAGAGCTCGCATTATGCATGAGGTGCAATGTGGCTTAGAAGCAAAAAAGCCGTCTTCACTATAAATGGATAAGTTCCGCTAACAATGCAGTTCAGGAAAAGCTACTCCTGAAAAAAGGCACTGTTCAGAAACTGCAATCGATCTGTCACGAAATGCAATAAATTCTGCTGCTAGGGTACAGGCTCGCCTGTATGAATTGCATAGTTTGCTTTGTATCTACATGAATGCAGCAGTGATTAATCAATGTTTAGAGGAGGTCGTAATGCACTGAAGCGTAAACAATGCCGCAAACTTCGGCAAATAAATTCAAGGCACATATAGACAGTTTTGCTAGCGGGTATTTATGACCAAATAAAAGAATGCAAGTAGGAGACCCGAGCTGACAGATCAAAACACACAAGCTTGCCTTGATGACGATGGTGCATTTTTAAGGCACGTCGGTATCTGTGACCCAAGAGCGCGCAGTGTTTTTCATTTATTTAAGATAGGGTGAAAGACCCATTTTCTATGCAATTCTTCATAAAAAAAAAGCCTAGCGCCAGGCCAATGGAAAGCTTGTGTTCATTGCATCAGCGGTGGGCACACGGTTACACAGGGGATCGAACCGCGCACATTCTGCTTGCTAGGCAGATGTTCAAGGCTTATGCCTGTCTTGGTATTTGCTCTCATATAGAAATATAAGTGGCGTTAGCTCAACAGAAAAGGAGGCAGAATTGAAAGGACGAAAAAATCATTGCAAACATGCGAGAACAACATTTGGGTTATAATGAAGCGTTTTCCAGCACGAAATCTCATTTTGTGAAACAATGACAGACGCAGCGCTCATACCGGCGTTTACGCGTCGTTCAGTCGCGTGCGCATCTGTGAGGTAACGTGTAGGCTTTTAGATCTGTTTCTTCATCGGGGCATATGCTCGCACACATTACTCTGTAAGTCTAGATCTGTCTAGGCAGGTTTTTGTATGCTGCAGTTGTGTTAATTTAGGCACATACGGAGGCAACCCCCTATTTTCCATATATATTGCTTCCCGCACGATAATGAAATTAGGAACACATCTACACACAGCGCTAAGCATGTCTCTTGCTTCTGCAGAGGCCCGTTAACTAAACGGCAGCAATTATTCTGCGACTACTTAAGAAGCTCGTCGCCTCATTGGACGACGTCCGGTGTCACACCTGTGTCAATTGAAAGATCCAGGTCACGTTATCACACATGCTAAGCATGACACGTCATTTGTGGTCATGACAAGTATGTCGTCATCTGACGTCCCATGTCCCGCGACGTCAACAAACCTGGAAGCGATGGCCGGAAGCCACGTCCGCAAACCGGAATTGACGGCTCGGTTCGACAGGCTCCTTGTGCTATCGCAACCCAAGCCTGGGAATAGTCTGTTGTCCAGTAATTTTTTAAAGCTTTTTTGCCCCTAGGGCATTCACATTGCTTTGAAAACAGTGGAACACCAACCTTCTATCCGGTTCCTTTTAAGTTGAGGGTGTACACGTGGTGTTGTTACATGCATAAAGTGATCTTACTGGTCATGTTTTCTTTCCTGTCTCTTTTGTTCTTAAGAGGCGGTATTTGTGCTGTTCTCGGAGACCAATAATAAGTCAACTATAATTCAGTTCTCTCTGTGCCTTGACCTTTTAGTCGGGGCGCTCTCTGTGCATTGGCCCTTTAGCCTTGGTTCGTTCTTCCATTGCTTTATATGATCACGCTTAAGGGCGCACAGCACAGAAGGAACAGGAACAAGGACAAAAGAAGCACCCAGACATTAGTGATATTGCTTCCATGTGGGCCTGTGTCCTATGTCTTGAACGTGTCCAACTCGCCTAAATGTCAATCTTTGTTAGCAATAAGAAACACGGTAAAAACTGATTTCTAGCGAACGTGAACTGGCTAAGCAATATATATATATATATATATATATATATATATATATATATATATATATATATATATATATATATATATTGTCACCGGCGAAAATACAGAGAACAAAGCTGTTCACTCGGGCGAGGTTTGCCAACACCGCCGCGCTCGTTCTGGACAAAGAAGACGTTCGGCCACGCGCTCGGGAACACAGTTCGACCTCCAGGTGGTGCCGGCAGAAAGTCAGCAGAATGGCATTGCCCCTCCCATCTAAGAGGCATCGACTCGATGCCGCACGCGAGGGAAAGAAAAAAAAATAAGGCGAAAGGTAATGGCGGGGTGGGTCCGGGGCTAACGGGAATAAAACGGCTTCATTCGCGCCACGTGGACGACCTCGGACGTCGGGTGTCGAGAGGACCGGGCAGTTCCTTGAGGGAGCACCTCGTAGGTCACCGCGCTGAGGTGGCGTAAGACCTGGTACGGACCAATGTAACGGCGAAGAAGCTTCTCGGAGCGCCCTCGCAAACGGATTGGGCTCCACACCCAGACTTGGTCACCGGGTGTGTAAATCACCTCCCTGCGGCGGTGGTTGTAACGCTCGGCGTCGCGTTGTTGTTGGCACCGGATTCGCTGTCGAGCAACTTGGCGAGCAACTTCGGCGTCACGGACAAATTGGTCGGCATCCACGACAGAAGAGGGAGTAGGATCCGGAAGAAGCATGGCGTCCAGCATGGTCAAGGCTTCGCGACCGTGCACCAAATGGAAAGGAGTGAAGCGCGTCGTTTCGTGAAGCGCAGTGTTGTACGCGAACGTTATGTAAGGAAGTATCCGGTCCCAGTTCGCGTGGTCATCGTCGACATACATAGAAAGCATATCGGCAATTGTCTTGTTAAGCCGCTCAGTCAGTCCGTTGGTTTGCGGATGGTAAGCCGTTGTCTTTCGATGACTGGTGCCACTGAGTCGAAGTACCCCGTTCGTAAGTGCCGACGTAAACGGGGTTCCCCTGTCAGTTAATACGACCGTTGGAGCTCCGTGACGAAGCACAATGTTATGAATGAAAAAACTTGCGACTTCGGCGGCGGTACCACGGGGAAGAGCCTTGGTCTCACAGTAGCGGCTGAGATAGTCAGTGGCAACAGCAATGTACCGGTTACCCATGGAAGACGCCGGAAACGGACCGAGTAAGTCCATGCCGACCTGTTGAAATGGGAGGCGTGGGGGATCGATAGGCTGCAGGAGCCCGGCTGGTTTAGTCGGTGGCGTCTTCCGGCGCTGACATTCTCGGCAGGTTCGGACGTAACGGCGGACAACCGCAGCAAGCTTGGGCCAGTAGTACTTGGTGCGTATGCGCGCCAACGTGCGGGAAAACCCGAGATGGCCCGAAGAAAGGTCGTCGTGGCACGCGCGCAGAACTTCGTCACGAAGCGCAGCTGGCACTGCAAGCAGATAGACAGTGTCCGTTGGGCCGTAGTTCTTTTTGTAGAGTACCCCATCGCGCAAGCAAAACGATGACAGTCCGCGCTTGAAGAGCCGAGGTGGAGATGGGGCGATTCCTTCAAGGTATTCTATGAGGGGCAGCAGGTCAGAATCGGCCCTTTGTTGTTGGGCAAGGGTGGACGTGGTGAGAGCACCAAGAAAAGCGGAATCGTCGTCGGACTCGTCAGTGGGGCACAGGATTGGGGCGCGGGATAGACAGTCAGCATCGCTGTGTTTCTGGCCAGACTTGTGCACGATGGTGACATCAAATTCTTGTAACCGAAGACTCCATCGAGCAAGCCGCCCCGAGGGATCCTTCAGGTTCGCCAACCAACAGAGTGAATGGTGGTCGCTCACGACCCGAAACGGGCGGCCATACAAGTACGGACGAAATTTCGTAACGGCCCACAGCACAGCTAGACATTCCTTTTCCGTTGTGGAATAATTGACTTCTGAACGGGACAAAGTGCGACTGGCGTAAGCAATCACGCGTTCTAGACCATCCTGCCGCTGAACAAGGACCGCGCCGAGGCCAACGTTACTAGCATCAGTGTGCAGTTCAGTGTCGGCCTCTTCGTCGAAGTGGCCAAGCACAGGCGTACACTGCAGACGGGACTTGAGTTCTGTGAAGGCGCTGTCCTGGTCTTGGCCCCAGATGAAGGGTTCAGAATCCTTCGTCAGGCGGGTCAAAGGCTCTGCTAGCCGGGAGAAATTGGGAACAAACCGGCGATAGTACGCGCAGAGGCCCAAGAAACGACGCAGGCTCCGTTTGTCTGTTGGCTTAGGGAAGGCAGCTACGGCGGCCGTCTTTTCGGGATCTGGACTAACACCTCGTGCGCTGACAATGTGACCAAGAAACTTCAGCTCTTGAAATGCAAAGTGACATTTCTCTGGCTTGAGAGAGAGACCAGCGGAACGTATGGCCTCGAAAACAGCACGCAAGCGTTTCAGGTGCTCATCAAACGTGTCAGAGAAGATCACGACATCGTCAAGATATACGAGGCATGTCTGCCACTTCAGACCGGACAGCACGGTGTCCATCATTCGTTGGAACGTGGCAGGGGCCGAGCACAAGCCAAAAGGGAGTACCTTAAACTCGTATAAACCGTCAGGCGTAATAAAGGCGGTCTTCTCTCGGTCGCGTTCGTCGACCTCTATTTGCCAATACCCACTGCGGAGGTCAAGGGATGAAAAGAAGGTGGCATGGCGCAGGCGGTCTAGGGAATCATCAATGCGGGGCAGAGGGTACACATCTTTTTTCGTGACGGTATTCAGGCGCCTGTAATCGACGCAGAACCTGAGGGTGCCATCTTTCTTCGTGACGAGAACAACAGGCGATGCCCAGGGGCTCGTGGAAGGTTGGATGACGTCGTCCTGGAGCATCTGTGTAACTTGGCGGCGGATGGCATCGCGTTCTTTGGAAGACACGCGATAAGGGCGCTGGCAAATTGGTCTTTGGTCGTCAGCAACGACAATTCGATGCTTGGTAAGCGGCGTCTGTCGGACCTTGGAAGTTTCCGCAAAACAGTCGCGGAAGGAATAGATTAGGCTTTGCACGCAGTTTTTCTGACTGGCCGAGAGGTGCGGGTTCACGTCAGTCGGAATGGCTGTAGCCGTCGCGTCGGCGAGGTCTGACGTGGTGGATAAAGAGCACTGCCTCGTACACTCTCCAAGCTCGTCAAAATAAGCGACGACTTCTGACTTCGTCAAATGTTGCGGTTCACGAGTAAAGTTCGTGACTAAGATTTCGGTACGACCATTGGCAAGGTCTACTAGGCCTCGGGCGACACAAACTTGCCGAGCGAGTAGCAGGGACATGTTCGCTTCAGCAATGCCAAGAGCGCCGGTGCTGTCAGTACACTCGACTGTGACGAACTTGCTGGCTCGCGGAGGGATTGTTATGTGGTCGTCACATATGCGCAACATTACTTTACAGGGCTCGGTGGTTGTGTTAACGGCTCGCTGGGCGGAAAAAGATACCATGAGTTCCTGAAGGTTTATGATCGCACCATACTCGTGAAGGAAATCCATGCCCAGTATGAGGTCCTTTGAACAGTCAGCTAACACGGCAAAGGAGCCGGTGAAAGTAAGACCACGGATTTGGATGCGGCAAGTGCAGACGCCGATTGGTGTCACGACATGGCCACCGGCAGTGCGGATCACGGGTCCACACCAAGGCGTCAGAACCTTACGGAGTGTCATGGCTAGCTCCCTGCTCATCACAGAAAAATCAGCGCCGGTATCGACGAGTGCGGTCAGTTCATAACTGTCGACGGTTACTAAAATTTCAGCGGAAACTAATCGTTCGCAGCACGTCGGTGAGGTCGTCGGATCGGGTCGTTGACGCTCGGGCCGTCGCGTCCAATCGTCGGGTGGAGGCTGTTGACTTCGTGCAGCGGCGGCGGCCCTACCCCCGGAGGACGCCGTCTTCAGTTTTCCCGCCGAGGGGACGTGCCTCCGAACTGACCGGAGGTTGAGGGCCGACTGGGCGTAGCAAAGCGCCTCGGGGATGGCGATCGCGACTGTCGCCGCTGTGAGGTCGGGGGCGGCACTTGAGAGTTCAGGTACTCCTCTATGTCCCGCGGTCTTTCACCATAGCGCGGTCGAGGCGCGTCCGGTGGGAATCCTCTCAGACCCATCCGCCGGTACGGGCAATTCCGCAGAACATGGCCGGGCTCCCCGCAGTGGTAGCAGAGCGGACGATCGTTGGACGTTCGCCACACGTACGCTTTGCGGAATGGAGGGCACGGGTCCTGCTGCTGCTCGATGGGACGCACGTAACGATGGGGTGGTGGTTGTTCGGCAACGGGGCGAAACGCTTGCGGCGCCGAGGCAGGTCGGCGCAGGGCATCGCTGTAGGACATTACGTGCGGCTCCGAAAGGGGTGCTGGGGGTGGCTGCACCGCTCGCCGGATTTCGTCACGGAGAACATCGCCTGTCGAAGGTACGCTTTCTGACGGAGCACTCAAGTGGAGGTGTCGCAGTTCTTCGCGGACAATGCTCCGCACAAGCGCTCGCAGCGCCTCATCCCCGGGGCCTGGCAAGGACGTGCAGTACTGAGCGGCCGCTACATTTGCCTGACGGCCGTATTGGGCACTCCGTTCCTGCAAGGAACGTTCTATGGTCGTCGCTTCCTTGGCAAAGGCGGCGACAGTTCTCGGAGGGTCGCGCATGAGGCCAGCGAACAGCTGCTCCTTTACCCCACGCATAAGGTGCCTCACCTTTGTAGCTTCGGGCATGGCTGGGTCGGCCCGATTGAAGAGGCGGGTCATGTCCTCAATAAACATGGCCACGCTCTCGTTGGACTGCTGTGACCTGGAGCGAAGGGCAAGTTCGGCATTCTCCTTTCGCTCGCTCGAACTGAACGTGGCGAGCACCTCGCGGCGAAAAGCTGCCCAGTTAGAGAAGGACGCCTCGTGGTTCTCGAACCACGTTTTCGCCGAGTCTTGCAGTGCGAAGTACACGTTCAGCAGCTTTCGCTCGTCGTCCCATTGGTTGAACGCGGCCACACGGTCAAAACCGGCCAACCAATCTTCTACATCCTCGAACCGGTCGCCGTGGAAGGATGGTGGCGACCGAGGTGCAAGAAAGACGAACGGCGGGGCACTGCCGAAGGACTGACCTGTCTGGCTGCCAGTGGCGGAAGTCATGGCCCGAGCAGGAATCGTGAGTGGCTCAAATTCGGGTTGCAGGCCTCGCAGGCGACGGCTCGCTTTGTGGACAGGTGTGGCGTCTGCTCGTCGGGGAGAAGCGTCAGGGCTATCGTCCCGGTCAGCGTACATGGGATGATACCCAGCACGGCTCCACCAAAAATGTCACCGGCGAAAATACAGAGAACAAAGCTGTTCACTCGGGCGAGGTTTGCCAACACCGCCGCGCTCGTTCTGGACAAAGAAGACGTTCGGCCACGCGCTCGGGAACACAGTTCGACCTCCAGGTGGCGCCGGCAGAAAGTCAGCAGCGTGGCAATATATATATATATATATATATATATATATATATATATATATATATATATATATATATATATATATATATATATATATATATATATATATATATATATATATATATATATGTTACGAACGTAGGTTGCGTTGGCTCCGCAGAATAAAGATTTAAGAGAAGTGGGCACTTCTACAAAGACCCTTTTATCTATCAACGTTTCGACCGCGGTGCGGTCTTCTTCAGCACTGTCCGCACCGCGGTCGAAACGTTGATAAATAAGATTGTCTTTTTAGAAGTGCCCACTTCTCTTAAATATATATATATATATATATATATATATATATATATATATATATATATATATATATATATAATATATATATATATATATACATGAAGGAAGCCAACAGTCACCGAAACCAAGGTGCATTGGGGAATGTGTTTTTTATATTTAATAGTGCGGATTAGTGGGAGAAAAATACTTCAATTAAGATTTGATTTTCAAATAAAACTACTTATAAAGCAGCAGAGAAAACAACCATGCCGCCGGTGGGATCCGAACCCACGACCTCCGAATATCGCGTCCGATGCTCTTACCAACTGAGCTACGGCGACGGCTGTCCAATCTGCTGCTCTCGTGGGTATTTATGTTTATTCCCTGTAAGCTAACCTTGAGAGTGTTCACCAGCGCCACCCTCGTCCATAGCGGCGGACGTAGCACTTCCTGTATTACCGCGAGTGTGACGTGGAACGTCATCTAACGTGGCTTCGGATCCCACCGGCGGCATGGTTGTTTTTTCTGCTGCTTTATAAGTAGTTTTCTTTAAGATCAAAGCTTAATTGAAGTATTTTTCTCCCACTAATCCGCACTATTAATTATAAAAAAAACATTCCCCAATACACCTTGGTATCGGTGACTGTTGGCTTCCTTCATGTATTTTTCAAAAACGAGCCCCTCATTTCCCTTAACTTGTATGGTAATAGCTTAACGAGGGTCTCGGTTCTGGCAGTCTTGATGCCATAGGTAGCATAAGAGGGCTCTAGCACAGTGTCCGCCCTCGCCGTTAGATGACGTTCCATGTCACACTCGCGGTAATACAGGACGTGCTGCGTCCGCCGCTATGGACGAGGGTGGCGCTGGTGAACACTCTCAAGGTTCGCTTACAGGCAATAAACATAAATAGCCACGAGTGCAGCAGATTGGACAGCCGTCGCCGTAGCTCAGTTGGTAAGAGCACCGGACGCGATATTCGGAGGTCGTGGGTTCGGATCCCACCGGTGGCATGGTTGTTTTTTCTGCTCCTTTATAAGTAGTTTTCTTTAAAAATCAAAGCTTAATTGAAGTATTTTTCTAGCACTAATCCGCACTATTAATTATAATAAAAACATTCCCCAATGCACCTTGGCTTCGGTGACTGTTGGCTTCCTTCATGTATTTTTCAAAAACGAGCCCCTCATTTCCCTTAACTTGTATGCTAATAGCTTAACGAGGGTCTCGGTTCTGGCAGTCTTGATGCCATAGGTAGCATAAGAGGGCTCTAGCACAGTGTCCGCCCTCGCCGTTAGATGACGTTCCATGTCACACTCGCGGTAATACAGGACGTGCTGCGTCCGCCGCTATGGACGAGGGTGGCGCTGGTGAACACTCTCAAGGTTCGCTTACAGGCAATAAACATAAATAGCCACGAGTGCAGCAGATTGGACAGCCGTCGCCGTAGCTCAGTTGGTAAGAGCACCGCACGCGATATTCGGAGGTCGTGGGTTCGCATCCCACCGGCGGCATAGTTGTTTTTTCTGCTCCTTTATAAGTAGTTTTCTTTAAAAATCAAAGCTTAATTGAAGTATTTTTCTCCCACTAATCCGCACCATTAATTATAAAAAAAACATTCCCCAATGCACCTTGGTTTCGGTGACTGGTGGCTTCCTTCATGTATTTTTCAAAAACGAGCCCCTCATTTCCCTTAACTTGTATGCTATATATATATATATATATATATATATATATATATATATATATATATATATATATATATATATATATATATATAAGATAAACGTATTTGGTTGCTAGAGGCAAAAATGCAAAGTTGAAAACTCTTCATTTAGCCATAGATTTATTTTGAGTCGACGTTTCGGACAGAGCCGGTCCTTTCTCAAGACTGAGGTTACAGGGGTCTTCTTCCTCTTCTTAAGGAGTTCGCACTGGCACACATGTACGACACATGAACAAAAGAAACAAACGGAGGCAAAGAATACTAGAAAAGATACAGATAGAAAGGGAAAAAAGGGGAACAAATAAAAAGAAAAACGTGTTGTCCCCCACCACCCACCCCACAGCCGCGGGGAGCCGACCCCAGACGAGGAAAAAAAAAGGAAAACACGGAGCGGGAGGGGATAATGGCGACCCATCAAGGCAACAGAGCGGCGGCGTGTAAGGTGCACAGGAGGTCATCCATGCTGGTCTCAATGATGTACTGCAGGGGAGGAGCCAGAATCTTGAGACGCAGTTGGAGGTGGGGATGCGTAGGCTTAGAGAGGCCTCTGAGAGTGTGAATGTGACCATATGCACAATCCCAGAGGTCCAGAGGCAGGCTCGCGAAACGGATAGGAGGGTCGTGTAGACTAATCGGGTAATTAGGCTATTGAGTCGACGACTAAGATACGAGGTGATGGAGGTCAACAGGGAAGTGTACGAGGTTAGGCCCCACCCTTTTGCACAGAATTGCATCCACTACGGTGGTGCCACTGGCAAGAAGGTGGGTAGTAGGATAGGTCGCCAGGCAACAGCTTTTTGGGGGGACCCAGAGCTCTGAATGAACCAGTGTAGAAAAGGAAGAGTTAAGATCAAACGGACAATGGAACCATAGGGGAAGAAAGAGACGCAAGCGCCAGGGCCAAGTTAATTCAGATATAGGTTTCATTAACATGCAAGGTGGCAGGAATAGACTGAAATGGGAGGAAATAGAAGAACAGTTAAGACAGGAGGAATTAATGGTATATGGTTTAGCGGAAACAAGTCTTAGAGACATGGAGCAACCACCCTGTAACTCAGACTACGCATGGGAATATTGCAATAGAACAGAGGGCAGCAGAAAGGGAGGTGGAATTGGGGCATTCATTCATAAAAGTATGAATTTTCAAAGGGTTAGACTGGTATGCAGGGAACATTTATGGCTAAAAGGAACAGTGGCAGGCAAGCAAACTCTCCTTGGCTTTGTATACCTGTGGACAGGGGTTAATGCCAAAGAGGAAAACAGGAAAATGTTAGAATGTATTGCAAGCGACATTGATGAGCTAGGAGGACAGGGCGAGATAATTATATTAGGCGACATGAATGCACACATAGAAGACCTGGATGGGTACACGGATTCGACAGGAAGCATGCTGCAGGACATGTGTGACAGGCATGATTTAGTTGCATGCAACAGCACCGAGAAGTGTGAAGGGCTCATAACATGGGAGGCGGGGAGTCTGAACTCGACGATAGATTATGCACTAATGTCAGAGAGGATGTATAACAGATTAGGGGTAATTAGCATCGATGAAGATGGTTCCAGAAGTCTAGGTAGTGACCACAAGCGTATAAAGTTGAGCTTCAGAAGAAAAAGCAATGTAGGACTGAAGCAAGATGAACAATCAGGGGGAAATTTTTACTCAGAAAAGCAATTGGAAGTAGCAGCCAAACAAATCGAGAAAGTAACTTTTGAGGATAGTGAACAGAATGGACTTTTACCAAATTAACTCGATTACTGGAGCTAGAGCTAGCTAAGGTGCGAGTAAAGCTAAAAGGGAAAAGATGCAAACCCAAGAGTTGGTGGGATGAGGAGGTCAAGAGGGCAATTGAAAAGCGCAAGGAAGCATCCAGGGAACACAGATATTCCAAGAAGAGGGGGGAACCAAAACCCGAAGTAGACAGAAAATGGGATACCTTCATAAAGTGTAGAAGGGACGCATCCTACTTGATTAATGAGAAAATTAGAAGAAAGGGTGCCCAATGGATGTCAAAAGTAAATAAAAAGGATAGAAAAGCAGCCCAAAAATTCTGGAAACATCTATATGCAATGAGTAATAAAACTAGGCTAGAACAAAGGTTTATTGTTACAGATGAGGGTATTCGACTAGAAGGGGATGAAGCAATAAAACACATAGGAACAAGGATGACGGAAAAATTTTCAGCAAAGCACGTGGTACATAATTTATCGAAGGAGGATAGACCGGTTACAGCAATAGCTTCACTTGAGCAAGGAGAGTGGGAAAGGGCAGAGAAGAAGGTTCCTAGTGGCACATCAACAGGACCAGATGGTATCCCGATTATGTTGATAAAGAAGTTAGGACCAAAGTCCAAGCAAACATTAATACAGGTAGTGAACAAAATGATAGTGGATGAGAAAGTCCCCGATGAATGGCGATCAAGTAGAATGAACATGATATATAAGGGAAAGGGGGACAAAGCAGACGTAAGTAACTAACGCCCCATAACAGTGACATCTGTGGTATACAGGGTGGTGATGCAAATTATAAAGGATAGACTGCAGGCTTGGGTGGAGAACGAGGGGGTGTTAGGGGAACTACAGAATGGGTTCCGGAAACAAAGGAGGTTGGAGGACAATCTATTTTCATTGACACAGTGTATAGAAATTGCGGAAAAGGAACATAGGCCCTTATTGCTAGCATTTCTGAATATTAGGGGAGCCTGTGACAACGTTTCTCAGGAGCATTTGTGGCACATATTGGGCACATTGGATGTGGAAAATGGAGTAATTAATCTTTTAAAAGATATATATAGAGGTAACAGAGTGCTCATAAAATGGGAAAAAAATTGTATCAGGGCCTGTAGAGATACAGCGGGGGCTTAGACAAGGATGTCCTCTGTCCCCTTTGTTGTTCATGTTGTACCTGCATGGTTTGGAGGCCAAGCTAGAAGGGAGCGGACTAGGCTTCAACCTATCTTTTTTCAAGCAAGGGGAATTGATTAAACAGACATTACCGGGACTAATATACACGGACGATATAATGATAATGGCTGACAACAAGGAAGACCTGCAGAAGTTGTTAGACATATGCAGTACAGAGGGAGATAGATTAGGCTTCAGGTATAGTAAGGAAAAATCTGCAGTCATGATATTTAATGAAGAGGGCGGCGAGCATAGAATACAGGAGTTCGTGCTAAAAGTAGTGAATGAGTAGAAGTATCTTGGGGTGTGGATAAATAACAGTGTTGAGTATCTGACAGAGCATGAAAAATATGTAATGAATAAAGCTAGTAGGAATGCAGCTGTCATGAAAAATAGGGCACTGCGGAATTACAATAGGTATGAGGTGGTAAGAGGGATCTGGAAAGGGGTGATGGTCCCTAGCCTGACCTTCGGGAATGCGGTCCTGTGTATGAGGCCAGATGTTCAAGCAAGGCTGGAAATTAGGCAACGGGGAGTAGGGAGGTTAGCTTTGGGAGCACATGGCAATACATCAAATCAGGGGGTACAGGGTGATATGGGATGGGCGTCTTTCGAGAGCAGAGAGGCTAGCAGTAAGATAGCATTTGAGGAACGATTGAGAAGGATGGAGGAAAAGCGGTGGGCTAGGAAAGTTTTCAGATACCTGTATATAAAGAATGTTGACACGAAATGGAGAAAGCGAACTAGAAAATTGACAAGCAAATATCTGGACAGCAGTAAGGGGGCAAATCAGCAATTATCGGTTAAGAAAAAGGTTAAAGGAACAGAGAAAGCTTTGTGGAACCAGGGATGCTGACGAAATCGGCACTGGAAACATACCGGACCTTTAAACAGGAAATTGTCAAAGAAAATATCTATGATAATTGTAGGGGAAGTTCTTTGTTGTTTGAGGCCAGGACTGGAGTTTTGCGGACTAAGACGTATAGAGTCAGGTACCAGGAGATAGACACTTTGTGCATTGCGTGCGGAGAGGAGGAGGAAACGGCTGAACACTTGATACTTTTCTGTAAAGGGCTTCACCCAACAGTGAAAGGCAGCGGGGCTGACTTACCCAAGGCATTGGGGTTTAGGGATAGTGAAGGGAAAGTGGATTTTAAGAGGTGAGAAGTAACCAAGCGAAGGTTATCTGATTGGTGGCTAAAAGCAAGACAGGAGTAAAATTTCACAAGACATGGCTAGGTGGCTTGAGCCACCGCCCGCTGTAAAGGGTTCAGCCGTATCCATCCATCCATCCATCCATCCATCCATCCATCCATCCATCCATCCATCCATCCATCCATCCATCCATCCATCCATCCATCCATCCATCCATCCATCCATCCATCCATCCATCCATCCAGCAGACGGTGGCGGGATCGCCCTACACACAAAAGTTAAAGACGCGTGCACTCGCGTGCCCCGACCATAAAGAGTAAACAAATAAACAGAATAAAATGCAGACAGGGCCGGAGCTTCCGTCATCTGGAACCACTTCGGCAGCCAGAGCCAAGGCCGAATCAGCGGCGCCGTGAGCTTAACTAAACACACGTGCACTGTGCATGAAAACACCCAGACACACAGCAGTAAAACATCCGAGCTCATGCCACTGTCGTGTGGCGGCTAAATGACAATGGCGGGAGCATTTAAGTGAGTAAGGTGTACAGAAACAGACGGTGGCGGAATTGCCCAACATACAAAAATTAGAGATGCGTGCACTCGCGTGCCCTGGCCAGAAAAAGTAAACAAATAAACAGAATAAAATGCAGATAGGACAGGAGACTTCCGTCATCTGGAACCATTTCGGCAGCCCGAGTCAAAGAAGAATCAGCGGCGCCGTGAGCTTAACTACACACACGTGCACTGTGCCTGAAAACGCCCACAAAAGAAAAAAAGTGGAAAAACATCCGAGTTCGGGCAAGTCTGGTGTGGGAGGTAAATGTGAATGGCGTGAGCAATTAGGCAAAGTTTCTTCAATTGCACCCCGTCGGAAAGGTAATCGAATTGGGAAGATAGGGGCGGGATGGGGTAGGGAATGAAGAAATTTGTGTGAGCTTGAAAAAGATGTTGCTGGCAAGAAACGACCGAGGTATGTCAAGCTGGCTCTCGTAATGTCAGCAACGGCCCTGCAAGGGGCGGATGGAGGACAATACACCTGGACTTTCATTAATGCCGTGAGGAATTGTTTCAAATTTGTAAATGAAGTACGACTCGCGTTGTTCTCTTTCCCGGGTGTTGTGGAACCCACCCTGTAGGACTGTTAACTTAATTGCATCAAATGGGTGGTTTCGCTCATTAATGTGTTTTGACAACGGAAGGTTGGGTAGGGATAAGATATGCGCGCGGTGGTTATTAAAGCGCATTCGTAGAGGGTTGACGGTCTGTCCAATGTACTGCATACTGCACACACTGCATTCTAGGAGGTATATTATGTTGCAGGAATCAAATCAAAGTTGCCATTAATTTCCCATTTGAAGCCTGAAGCTGAGCTTACTGCACAGCTTGATGTTTGTATGTGTTTGCAGACCTGGCATCTACTTTTTCCACAGGGCCGGCACCCCAAAACCAGCTGGTTATTTGTTTTTGAGTGTACTAGAATATTTTTAATGTTTTTTGGTCGTCTGTAGACCACGTGAGGGGGAGCAGGGAAAATTTTGGTGAGGCGCTCGCTTTCTTCGAGGATGTTGAAATGTTTTCTGAGGATTTTGTTTACGTTAGGCGGGTTACTGGTGAAGGCAAGTACGAGATTTGCCCGGTGGTCTGTTTCCTCGTTGTAGCGACATCCCTCCAGTATTTGCTCTCGGTGGAGTTTAGATGCCTTTTCAATGGCATCGTCGACAATGGCGGGGGGGGGGGGGGGTATCGTTGCTTAATGAGGACTTCTCGAATGCGTTTGGAATTTTTTACGAAGTCCTCGTCTTGGGAACATATTCTTTTAAATCGATGTGCCTGAGAGTATGGGATGCTTGTTTTAGAGTGACGAGGATGGCAGCTTTGGAAGTGTAGGTATTGTTGGCGGTTCTTCGGTTTTCTATATGCACCGGTGGTAGGTGAGCCTTTGTTTACCGAAATCTCAACATCTAGAAAGTTCATTGTGGTGTTGGAGTACGTGTAAGTGAAAGATATGTTGGGGTGGACGAGGTTGAAGTTTTCAATAAAACGTATGAGTTCTTGCTCTGTGTCAGTCCATATTAAAAAGATGTCACCCAAGTAGCGTTTGTATAGGGTGGGCTTAATGGGGCAATCTTTCAGAAATTTGGATTCAATACTATGCATGAAGATATTGGCGTAGGTTGGTGCCATCCTTGTACCCATGGCTGTGCCATTAATTTGCAAATAGTGTTCATTGTTAAATTCGAAGTTGTTATATTCGAGTACGATTTTTGCCAGTATTTCTAAAACACGTGGGGTAGGGGTTTCCTCCTTTCTGTTTTGTTCATACGCTTCGATCAGAGATTTAATGCCATCGGAATGAGGAATGTTTGTGTAGAGAGAGACTACATCTAGTGTTGCCAGGAAGGCTCCTTCCGGGAGTTTGAGACCTGCTATTGCGCGAAGAAAATGGTTTGTGTCGCGTATGTAAGATGCGTGTGTTGTTGGAATATGTCTAATTAGTGTGTCAATGTAACTGGAAATTGGTTCTGTAATCGTGCCGATGCCGGATACTATAGGGCGGCCAGGATTGTATATATATATATATATATATATATATATATATATATATATATATATATATATATATATATATATATATATATATATATATATATATATATATATATATATATATATATGCCAAAGTACCTGAATTCGATTGCTTGTTGGAAGCGTTAATTTACCACAAGAAATCTCAGCTCCGTGGCAGCGCGTTATGAATCGGCAACTTTTTCGTACTGGTGAAAGCAAGTCTCTTCTGGTTGTCAGAAAAGCAATGGAGGAAGAAGCCTTCTTTGTGAAATTCCCCCTCTTTTTTTCAGACCATGGAAACAGTACAAAAGTTTCCAGTAGAGGAATAAAAGCTAGCCTCGTGTTTGAGAAACTTCTGTTTAGTTGCTGCTAATCAAAGAAAAAAACGGTCTTTAAGGAGCAACGAGCCGTCGTTATGTTAGGCACAGTTTCACTAAGGCAAAGGGAGATGTACCGTCATTCTTTGTCGGTTTCTCAGTTTTATGATAGGCGTGTTCACCTGTTGCTTAATTTAGGTTTCCTGGCTTTCTGCAGAGTAAATTTGGAGTTGGATTGGAAAACATTTATTATCGGCTTGAGTTATAAATGGGTTTGTTGATCTTGTTAAGTGGGGCGTCAGTGGAGACTGGCGGCGACCTCTTTGGCTCTCGTCACCACCTGTACTTGGGTTTCCAGGTCGGAGCTGAGCAACAAGGTCTCCCACGGGCCCGGGAGCGCGAGCCTCTTGAGCGATATTGGTGGGGGATCTCTCGGACAGTCCCAGAAGGTGTGGTCTACGGTGGCTTTTCCGCCGTATTTGCTGCATTCCGGCTTAAATCTATCCGGGTACACATGGCTTAGGACAGCTGGATTAGTGAGAGTTTTTGTTTGAAGTTGTCTCCACAGTACCTCCTGTTCTTTGTTTAGGCTTTTATGCGGAGCAGGGAAGGTTAGCTTTTTTAGCCTGTAATGCTGAGTAATCTCATGGTAGGTAGTAAGGCCGTCTCTCGTCATTTCGACGTCCGAGTTAGCATTCACAGCTCGGTCGATAGATCCTCGAGCTTTATCGTGGGCTGCCTCGTTCCCCGGGTTTGGCGAGTGAGCCGGTACCCAAACCAATTCCACGTCTGTCCTGTCTGTCGGGAAATTCCTGAGAATTCCCAAGGAGATTGGAGATATTCTTCCCTTGGCGAAATTGCCAATGGCTGCTTTTGAATCGCTGACAATTTTTTTTATTTACTCTGCATCCTTTTCCAAGCAGGATGCAGAGAAAATAAAAAACATGTTTTGACTTTCTATCTGAGTCAGGGGACCTTTGAACAAAGGAAAGTCACCTGCGCAGTAACAAGTTAAATCCGGCCGGAAACGACTGTAGGGTCGCTTCCGGCCATCGCGGTCGCATTTATGTGGAGCGGAAATGTTAAGAGGAGTGCTTGCTTAGGGGTCAATGTGCGGTAAAAAGTCACGAGGTCTCTGTTACTGCTGAGCCATTCACCTCAGCGTGGTTAAAAGCCGACTGCATCACTACGTTAGCACTTTCCACATTAAAGCATTAATGCTTTTTGGCACGTAAGAATCCATTTAACCATTAACGAGTGGGGCGCCAAGTTATCTATGGGAAAATTGCAGAGGATAACGCTGTCAGTGAAAGTACACCTTCGTGTGCGTGTTATGCTTCAGCAAGAAAAAAATGAAGAAATAAAAGTGGATGGCGCGTGTACGACTGAGGCATCGGCAGTACTCTAGAACGGTTATATATACAGGATGTCCCAGCAAATTTTACCCATATTTTAAAGATACGCCGCGGCACTCTATGACGACGCGACCAAATGCATGTTGCTGGTTATATTATGGAGCAATTCGCACTTTTTTTATCGTGCTTAATTGCATAATTAGTCGAGATTAATCAACCAACTTCGCAAGCTATCAAGATAGGCGAAAACATCCAAAGAGAAATTTGTAAAACGGTCCGCGAAACGACCGATTGAACACTTTCTAATTTTACATCTATTACGTATCAGCTTTTTTCGCTCTCTGCAGATGCCCGCGAAATAAAAAAAAATCCACTTACGCGCCGCTATTGCAGTGCTCTCAAACGTTCTGCGCAGGAACGAACAGATCATTTAGCCCTGTGTGCTGATGCTTAAAAAAAGTGACAGGGCTGCGACGCAGGCGCTAGCTGCGTGATTTAGATTTACGTGAGCCTAAGCGGTAAGTACTGTGTCTGCTTGTCGCTATCAAGCGTTACAAGGGAAGCATACCGCTGGCCTATAGACCTCCTGCATGTTTGTAAACAAACGAGGTGGCGCTGCAGTCGCTAGCGGGCTCGTGGTAGGCAAAAGGCTAGGGAGTGCCGTCGTGGAGAGGTGTTGATCGCGGGTTTTCAAGGCTTGTAGGAGCGTTTTCAGTTTCTACGAAGCACAGCAATGGTTGATGTTTACAGCTTAGTAATTTCTTGAAGTACACGAGCTGGCGTTGGCCACGTGCGGCGTATTCAGAGAAATAGTTCACCACTGTGTATTGTATATATAGTATATATGGTATAGAAAGCGTTTCTGCCGTTGATTTCTACGCTCGGCATTGAATAAAATAGGAAGTTTTTGACACTCTGCTCTAGCCAGAATAATTTTACTTCGGGACAGTAGTGAGAGGATGCGCTGGCGATCTTTCGGTGGAGCAGACGTGCGATCACCGTCTGCTAACATACGTAGGTGTCGTGCTGGGCGAAAAGTGGGGACAGCGTCGTGTCCCCATTCTCCTCTAGCTGTCCCGCTTAAGCGCTGTTTTTATCCGCAGGATCACGCACCAGCCAGGCCGACTTCTCCCCTTGTTAAACTGGTCGATTTGGTGAAAATTTTGATTTCTGGAATTATTTTCTTTCTTAGCCCTGGGGTGTTCTGTTTCGTGACGAAAAATTATAGCAAAATATTCAGTAGAAATTTATAGAGTACGCTTTCGAGATGCGGGGTCGTCGAAAATTGTGAGGTAATTCCTTTGAGGCTTTGAGTTCAGGGCCGCATTTCTTTGGCCAAAGCGCAAGACAAGAGGCCAAAAACGAGGAAATAAACGTTAATTATAAGGTTCGTTTTCTGACCTTTCACATTTTCTGCGATTGGCATCACTCACACCTTCGTAATTTCGTAACGCATGAAAATAGAATGATTCTATTTGTCGCAAACGATTCCTGAGACGTTGAGGAGGGTAATTTATCTCTCGATTTTTTTTCCTACACGTGCAGTATTATGTTCGTTATTTTTGTAAGAAACGTTTTCACGTAACTATGCATGCATAAGTACATGATCACCTAAAAAAAGAAGTAACAGCGTCATATACAGAACAGGGCTTTCTGAACATGCTGGCATAAAAAATTTGCGCACTTTCTACTCAATTATTTAAGTAAGACCTTGTGGCTTTTAGCGCACTTAAGGTACGCTATTCTAATCACGCCAACGAGACCGCGCATGAACTTACCAGACTTCTTTCTGCTCGAATCAAAAATCTACGTCTGTCATATTAAGAAACACTTTCTAGTAAATACCAAATGCCATAAAACGTGTCATTAAAATATGCTGTGCTATTAACAAAAGAACGCATTTCTTAGGGGCGAGTGAACCTGCCGGCGGGGGCCCCATGTACACCGGCTCAAGGTGATAAATGCGTGCGCAGCTACATACGTGCTTTTTTTCCTTGAGCAGTTGTAAGCGTGCTATGCTGATGTTCAGGTGAATGAACGCAGTAAATTACATGCTATTAAGTACATTGAGTGGCAGTGCCGATCGGCTCCCAGACTGCGCGCTTTAGTACCGCTGCCCATTCCGTTAGCCAGTTTACTAATGCGGTATTTATCGCGAGAAGCCTATCGGGGCTAATTTAAATTTTCTTTTATGATACTACATGGTTCGAACAGTGACGCGGCTGATCAATACATGCTGCTTCTGCAGTGCGCAGGCATGATATGCAGCCGCCGGTAGCTGCAGCAGCTGCAGTAAGGTGGCTAGAGTGGGCTAGCCACCCTAGCTGCGGTAGGCACCGGCTAGCCGTAGCTGTTTTGCCTACCATGCGAAAGTCGCTGCTGACATCAGCGCCACCGCTTCTTCGTGACGTCGCGGGGTGAAGGAGGTCTATATCGCTGTGACATTCCTTGTGTGCTACGAGGTACATTCCTTGTGTGTGCTACGAGGTACATTCCTTGTGTGTGCTACGAGGTTCCACGTTCGACGGCGCGGCGTAGACGGAGACCCAGATGACAGGCATCATCAATTACCCAGCCATGCTCGTTGAGAGTGACAACCAGAACGGAGGGGTTTAAGCCCAACCGGACCCAACCGGACCCGCCGCCGCCGCCGCGGGGAAACAGGCTTTATCCTCCCGAATTGGCGTGGCGGTTCCAGGGGCGGCCCTCCCGGGCACATTCCAGGACAAGGGAACTGTCAGCGATCCAGAGCGCGCCTTACCTTGAGGAGCGAGTGTCAGTTGATGGATGAAGAATGGAGGCCGGTGACCCGCGGGAACTGTCAGCGGGCCAGAGCGCGCCGTACCACAGCCGACGCTATGCGCTACCGCGAAGACAACCTTCTTTCCCTCGGACTCAACACGTGAGGGGGGCGAGACAATAAGTGCGGTGGTATGTTTGTGCGCCCAAGTGAAAGCCCTAGCCCCCCCTCCTTCCCCTCCGGCGTGGGCGTCCTCACCCTAGGGAGTGTGGAGAAGAGGATATAAAAATCGAGAAGCAGTACGGAAGAAGCACGCTCAGGACGACATCGTTCGCCAAGAGGGCCTTCAGCGCCGAAGCCCGACGGCGTGCAGCTTCTGCCAGCAACCGCTCGAGCCCAACTCCGGAGCCACTCCATCGCCCCCATGAAGTCGTCGGCACGTAAGCTCGGACGCCCCAGCCTCTGATGTATAATCTTAATCATGTGTAATTATTGAATATATCTGTTTGTTTAAACTGAGCCATACGGTGTCTCTTTGCCTCTCCGTCCCGTGTGGACCTGCGCATTATGGGGGTCATCACACTGGTGTCAGAAGTGGGGTCTCAAAAGCAAATGTCCTCTGAATGCTGTGACATTCATGACTTCAAAATTGTAATCAAAAGGGAATCACGGGACTGATTGTGGGACTTTTACCCCCATTTGAGAGGCTTGAGGCACTGGAGGGCTTGAAAAAAAAAATGTCTGTATCTGAGGGAGCTCCCACTCCACAGCCGTCGCTCGGAGCAAGCATGCTGGCATTAGGAAGCGTCATTCCGACGTTTACGGGAGATAAGACAGGGGTTCCAATCTGCGATTTCTTTTCCATGCTAGAAGAGATTGGGAAAATGGGGGGATGGTCCGATGCTCAAATTCTGGGAATGGCGAGGTGTAAGATGGCAGGAGCTGCTCATGATTTTGCATGGCGAGACGAAAAAGTAAAATCCACAAAATCATTTGCGGAATTTAAGAAGCTCGCGTTTGAGCATTTCGACACTGAACCACGTCACGTGCGGGTACAGAGGTTCCGTGACGCCGGACAGATGGTAGGGGAGGACGTGCGAACATTTGCGTCACGGCTTCAGCGCCTAGCACGCGATACGTTAAGCAGGGAGGAGGAAGGAGACCAGCTAAGGAAGAAATACGCGGAGGATCTACTTAAAGAGGAAATGACCGCTTTGTTCGTGGCTGGTCTGCAAGACCCCGTGCGCCGGTTCGTGCTCTCGCGCAAGCCGAGCAATTTCGACCAAGCCGTGGCGGCCGCATTGGATGAGGAACGAAATGAGGCGCTAACGACAGCCGCAGCGAGAGTACGCGTCATAGAGAGAGCGGTGCTCAACCCTGAGGTTGCTCTCTTGACAGAGCGGTTAGATCGCTTAGAAAAGCTGCTATCTCAGCAGGTGGAACGCCAGGTTGAAGCGCGCGCTCAACAGCGCCCATTCGCTGGAAACCGGAGACCGCCACAAAGCTACAGGCGCGGTATGCGAGATTTTGAAGAAATCGTATGCTTCGCTTGCCAGGGTCGCGGACACATCGCCAGGTTCTGCCAAAACGTGCGCCGTGGGGAGCCACAAAGAGAAGCAGGCGAGACACGCCCTAAGCAAGCCTACAGCGGGGCTCCAGATACCGAGACAAAAAACTAGATAGTCCTCCCCAGCCTGAGGAGCGTGGGGAGGGAGCAGTAGATGATGAGGTGGTGGTAGTTTGTGTGGCCGACGAGGCATGCCCTGTTGTGCGTTGCAAGTTAAATGGTTGTTGTATGGAATTGTTGATAGATACGGGGTCAAAGGTGACATTGCTTAAGGAGAGCAGTTTTAACACGCTTCAAAGGAAGGGGGACCGCGAGGTGTTGGAAGCGTCTGGTGGTATGACAACCAAATTTGTAGGCATAACGGGGGATCCTCTTGGCATAAGTGGACTCTACCGGTTACACTTCTCTCTCGGCGGAATTGCATTGGAGCACCCCTGCTACGTATGCCCGGACACGGTGTCTCTGCCAAACGGAGTGTCAGGTATATTAGGGCAGGATTTTTTGAGAAAAGGGAAGGTAGTAGTCTCATTCTCTGACGAAGAGGTTAATGCGGGCGGATCAAAAGTTCCGTTTTTGAACAGGAGAGGGGCTGAGATTCGCATTACCGATATTGACACCCGTCAAACAGTGGGATCATTGGAGAAGGTATATTCGCGGGTTGCCGTCAGGCTGGTCGATGAGGCGGTCGTCCTTCCTTGGTCGGAGCACATTTTGTACGCGTTTGTGCCTTCAGATGTAGAGAGCGGCGCCGTGGGAGTGCTTGAGCCGGTCGACTCTCTCAGCAATGGCCTGAAGGCAGCCGCGTGCCTCGTGACAGTTAATGACGCCCACAGAGTGCCCCTACGGGTGGTTAACTGTATCCATTTTGAAACAGCGCAACAAAGACGGGACGTGGAAACTGAGGTGTAAAGACAAACAAGCGCTGCACATGTTAGAGCCCATTGAACTAGAAATAACATTGAGTAAAGCAGAAATTTGGGCAAGTTGGTACGTATCCATTTTGAAACAGCGCAACAAAGACGGGACGTGGAAACTGAGGTGTAAAGACAAACAAGCGCTGATCACATGTTAGAGCCCATTGAACTAGAAATAACATTGAGTAAAGCAGAAATTTGGGCAAGTTGGTACGTATCCATTTTGAAACAGCGCAACAAAGACGGGACGTGGAAACTGAGGTGTAAAGACAAACAAGCGCAAACAAGCTCAACAAAGGCAAAACAAGCTCAGTTTCCACGTCCCGTCTTTGTTGCGCTGTTTCAAAAAGGATACGTACCAACTTGCCCAAATTTCTGCTTTGGTTAACTGTAGCCAGCAGCCACTGAGCCTTCCCAAGAACAAAACATTGGCTTTCTTCACCTCTGCGTTAGAGAAACGTGAGCCCACCGATACGGTACTCGCAACTGTAGAGCATGCTAGTCCTTCGGCTGCTCCAAAGGGGTCGTTCGATCTTTCTCACGTAAAATCCAGGGAGAGGGAGGCTCTGGCTTGTTTGCTGAACGACTACTCGGAGGTATTCGCCGCGTCCAACCTGGATTTGGGCTGCTGTGGCGTTATAAAGCACAGGATAGAAACCGGCACTTCATCGCCCGTTTACCAGCGTGCGTACAGGATTCCTTACTCCCAACGTGAGGAGATGGAGCGGCAGGTGCAGGACCTGATTGATCGCGGCATTGTCGAACACTCAAAGTCACCCTGGGGAGCACCAGCACTATTGGTGGAAAAGCCAGATGGCTCGTATCGATTGGTAGTGGACTACCGCAAACTAAATGCCGTAACTCGCATCGATCCATACCCCATCCCCAATATACAGGAGACGCTTTCTCAGCTGGGCTCTGCCAGGTACTTCACGGTAGTGGACATGGCGGCGGGATTCTGGCAGATAGCAATGGATCCGGCAGATGCCGAGAAAACGGCATTCAACACGCCCTCAGAGCACTATGAATGGAAAAGAATGCCGATGGGTCTGGCCAACAGCCCTGCTGTCTGGCAGAGAACCGCTGATGTTATCCTGGCAGGTCTTCTGGGGAGGCTGTGCTTCGTGTATATGGATGACATTATCATATACAGTGACAGTTTTGAGAACCATTTGCGCGATATTGAGCAGGTTTTGGTGCGACTAAGAGGAGCGGGTCTCAAGCTGAAGCCCTCTAAGTGCCAATTCCTCAAAAACGAGGTGAAATACCTCGGGCACGTTGTTTCAGCTGACGGCGTGCGACCGGACCCTGAGAAACTAAGGTGTGTCTCAGATTTTCCATCCCCGACTAGCGTCCGCCAGGTCCGGCAGTTTCTCGGCCTGATCGGTTACTACCGAAGGCACATAGAGGAGTTCGCCAAGCTCGCTAAGCCGCTCACCACCTTAACAGCCAAAAATGTCGCCTTTCGCTGGGTCGAAAACGCGGAAAATGCTTTTGGGGCCCTGAAAAGGAAGCTAATGAGTGCACCGCTGTTGCGCCACCCGGATTTTAATTTGCCCTTCGTTATGGCCACAGATGCGTCAAAGTTCGCAGTTGGTGCCGTGCTCTCTCAGGTTATCGAGGGCAAAGAACATCCCGTTGCTTTTGCTAGCCGACAGCTGAGCCCCACAGAGAAAAAGTACGGAGCTACGGAAAGGGAGTGCCTCGCCGTTGTCTGGGCAGTAAAGCACTTCAGATGCTACCTTTACGGCCGCAAATTCAAGCTAGTCACAGACTGCCATCCTCTGAAATGGGTGATGAGTGTCAGGGACCCTAGCTCGCGACTCGCTAGATGGAATCTACACCTGCAGGAATACTGCTTTGAAGTTGAGCACAAGTCAGGAAAGACACATCTGAATGCTGATGCACTCAGCCGCACAGCTGCCGTGGCAGCTATAGATGAGTTTGTCCCCGTAGTCGACCCCGCCGAATTACGCACAGAGCAGTGCAAAGATCCTGACCTGAAGCGAATAATCGAAAGCTTAGAGGGCGCACCGTCTCACCCCGAACAGCTAGGTTATTTCATTGGCAAAGACGGCACCCTGTGTCGGCGCACGAGGCCAACCAGGAAAGGGAGACCAGAGAAAACCGCTTGGGAGAGAGTCATCATACCTCGGTCGTGGACAGAAAGGGTTCTTCGCGCGTTTCACGATGCGCCATGCGCCGGTCATTTTGGCGTAGCGAAGACACGCAGGCGTGTGGAGCGTTTGTACTTTTGGAGTGGCATGCGACAGGATGTTAGAGACTACTGTGCGAAGTGTCATTCCTGTCTCGAAAGAAAAACACCCAAGGGACGAAGACCAGCTCCAATTCAGCCGTTCCCTGAGGTTTCGGCTCCCTTCGAGCGGACAGGTATGGACATAATGGGCCCATTGCCCACGACCACTTCCGGAAACAAGTACATTTTAGTATTTGTCGACCACCTTTCAAAATACGCGGAAGCGGTAGCACTCCCAGATCAGAAGGCAGACACGGTTGCAAGAGCATTTGTCGAACAGATCGTGCTCCGACATGGACCCCCGAGGCAACTCTTGACAGATCGGGGAACGAACTTCGTGTCGCAGCTAATGAGGAGAGTTTGCGAGCTGCTTAAGATCGCTAAGAAGCAGACAACACCGTACCATCCGGCTTGCAACGGCGCGGTGGAGCGACTGAACCAAACCGTGGCCGGGTTCCTGTCGCATTTTGTTTCGCGCGACCAGCGGGACTGGTACTTGTGGCTCCCGTATGCAATGTTTGCCTACAATTCCGCAGCACACGAGAGCACGGGCGAATCGCCATTCTTTCTTCTCTACGGCCGAGACCCGGACCAGCCTAGTGAAGTGCCAGAGGGCCCCCGTCGTGTCCCATACGCTTCACTGGACGACTATAAGGTGGAGCTAGAATCGCGCTTGCAAGTGGCGAGGGACATCGCAAAGGAGGCCTTAAAGAAAGCGGCTAAGCGCAGGAAGGAGGTGCACGATCGCAGTGCTAGAGACGCGCCGTTTAATGTGGGGGACAGCGTGTACATTGAAAACTGCCAAAGGCAGATTGGGCTAGCTCGTAAGTTCCAGACGAAGTGGAGAGGACCGTGCGAGGTTGTCGAGAAGCTTTCTCCGGTAAACTTCAGAGTCCGAGACGTGAACCAGCGCTTGATAAGGATACACGCCAATCGCCTCAAGTCGGCCCCGGTTCAGTATTCACGAAATGAGGAAAGGGAAAGCGCGGATTTTGATGGGGACAGAAGTGAAGCGGAGCGCGCAGATAGTTCGCAAGAAACGCCCTCTCCTGCATTTGTTCGGCAGGCGCCAGAGGTGACGGCCGGAATGCCACCGGATTTACTTCATGCATTGCTAGAAGAAGAAGCGCGCGAGGTTGCCGCGCAGATAACGCCAGGGGAGGCTCCTGCCACGAGCCCTCGCGAGTCCCAAAGCAGACAAAGGGTCACAGACTTACTTAGTATGACTCATGAAGGCCGATATCCGCTGCGAAATCGGAAAGCTAAGTCGGACTAAAGGTGTAAACAGAGCGGAGTTGTGAACTGGTCAGAATTGTGTAATGCCGCAGCTCATAACATTGCTATATGCGTATGTGTTAAGTTATCGGAGTTAGTAGTTAAACCTTTCTGTCATTAAGTAACACCTTCACAGGAGAGCATGCGGAGCGCATGCAGAACCTGCCCTACTTCCTTTCGTTATCTATATTTTTGTCTGTGCCGTGATCGTGCTAGAAGTGGGAGCTCCTTTTTAACTGTGGTAAATTTATTTCGTCCAGTTTGGACTAGAAAGGAGAGGCTTGGGTGCTGAGTTTCATGTTTATCTGTAAAAGAAGATCAGTGCTGCCCCTGGAGACGCCAGTTATGACAGCGGAGGCATATGGTGTTGTGCAGTGGTGTTGAGTGCAGCGAAAAGTGTTTTGTCGGACGCACTGTGCGAGGCGATTCAGAAAGACAAGGGGAGCTGCAGGGACTCAAATGTTCGGAGAACATTCTTCTGGAGGGTGAGCGAGTGTGACATTCCTTGTGTGCTACGAGGTACATTCCTTGTGTGTGCTACGAGGTACATTCCTTGTGTGTGCTACGAGGTTCCACGTTCGACGGCGCGGCGTAGACGGAGACCCAGAAGACAGGCATCATCAATTACCCAGCCATGCTCGTTGAGAGTGACAACCAGAACGGAGGGGTTTAAGCCCAACCGGACCCAACCGGACCCGCCGCCGCCGCCGCGGGGAAACAGGCTTTATCCTCCCCAATTGGCGTGGCGGTTCCAGGGGCGGCCCTCCCGGGCACATTCCAGGACAAGGGAACTGTCAGCGATCAAGAGCGCGCCTTACCTTGAGGAGCGAGTGTCAGTTGATGGATGAAGAATGGAGGCCGGTGACCCGCGGGAACTGTCAGCGGGCCAGAGCGCGCCGTACCACAGCCGACGCTATGCGCTACCGCGAAGACAACCTTCTTTCCCTCGGACTCAACACGTGAGGGGGGCGAGACAATAAGTGCGGTGGTATGTTTGTGCGCCCAAGTGAAAGCCCTAGCCCCCCCTCCTTCCCCTCCGGCGTGGGCGTCCTCACCCTAGGGAGTGTGGAGAAGAGGATATAAAAATCGAGAAGCAGTACGGAAGAAGCACGCTCAGGACGACATCGTTCGCCAAGAAGGCCTTCAGCGCCGAAGCCCGACGGCGTGCAGCTTCTGCCAGCAACCGCTCGAGCCCAACTCCGGAGCCACTCCATCGCCCCCATGAAGTCGTCGGCACGTAAGCTCGGACGCCCCAGCCTCTGATGTATAATCTTAATCATGTGTAATTATTGAATATATCTGTTTGTTTAAACTGAGCCATACGGTGTCTCTTTGCCTCTCCGTCCCGTGTGGACCTGCGCATTATGGGGGTCATCACATCGCACAGCCAGCTGCTGCGTCGCTGCCCTGTCCCCTTTTAAGCGGAAGAGAGAGAGAGAGAAAAACATTTATTGAAAGCTCAATGAGATTAGCAGTGGACCGTCGTCTTCATCGTTGACGTCTGGCCTCTTCGCAAGGTCGGGCCCCTATTCCAGGGCTCCGCTGAGTCTCGCTGCTTCGCATGCGTGCTCCACAAGGGCCCTTTGGGCTGTGAGCTCGCTGCTGGTGAGCAGACCCTCCCATTGCTCCGCACTCGGGGTTTTGAGTTTGTGGAATGCATAATTGCGTTTGCACTCCCATTTAATGTGGTATAGCGTGGGGGTTGCCCCGCACCACGGGCATGTGTCCCTGAATTGTGTAGGGTACATTTTGTGTAGAATGTATAGGTTGAAGAATGTTCCTGTTTGCAGTCTCCGCCAGTTCACTGCTTCTTGTTGTGTTAATGAGTTGTGTGGCGGAGGGTACTTCAGCCTCTGTCCTTTGTAGAAATTTAGCAGCTCCGCATATACTGGCTCCACTATGGTAGGGTTCTCTAGGGTCTCCAACAGCTCAGCTCGGAACGTGATTTCGCAAACTAATCTGTCCACCCTTGAGTTTCCCTCTATCCCTGTGTGTGCCGGTATCCAGAGTATCTTGTGGGTTACTTTTTGGCTAGGCGGCCCTCTTTCGAGGATGATTCTTAGGGCCGCCTTGCAGACTCTACCTTGCGCGTAGTTCCTGCATGTGGATTTCGAGTCTGTTAACATGATCAGGGATTTGTTTCACCGATAGCCTTCGGCCGCCGCTAGTGCAACGGCGACTTCCTCCCCCTCTGCTACCGTGTGGCCCCGTAGGGTTGCGGAAGTGATCGGTTTGCTGGCGTAATCCACGACTGCTGCGGCGGCATTGATTATTCTTGTGCGTTTATTCCACGGATAAAGCGCTGCGTCCGTGTACACTGTGTTTTCTAGTTTAGCCAAATGGCATTCCATAATCTGCCCGCGCCTGTCTTCTAGCCGCGTGGAGATTCGGGTCCATGTTCATTGGTATAGGACAGATTTGGAGGGGTTTATGGATGCTGCCGGGTATAACGGCGGATCGATCAAAATACCCTTCCATGTCGTAACCTAACCTCTTTAGGAGTGCTCAGCCGGCGGCTGACGTTCGAGTCTGGAGTTCTGTGTCTTGAGCTGTGCTTCCGCTAGTTCGCTGAAGGTGTTGCTGAGCCCCAGCTGCAGCAGCTTGTCATTTGGCGTGTTACTCGCTTAAATGCTCCCGCCATTGTCATTTAGCCGCCACTCGACACTGGCATGAGCTCGGATGTTTTACTGTTGTGTGTCTGGGTGTTTTCATGCACAGTGCACGTGTGTCTAGTTAAGCTCACGGCGCCCCTGATTCGGCCTTGGCTCTGGCTGCCGAAGTGGTTCCAGATGACGGAAGCTCCGGCCCTGTCTGCATTTTATTCTGTTTATTTGTTTACTCTTTAAGCGGTAACCGCATGAGGCGATATTCCTTCGCGATACGTCGCGCGATGACGCCGCCGTCGCCCATCGCTGTCGCTGGCGCAAACCGCACGAAGCGACGGGACTCGGCGTCGGAGCGGCGCGTTTTCAGTGTTGCTCGATTGCGGCCGCTTCAGCGTTCAGTCATTTTGCGTTAATTAACGCGTAGAACAACGCTCTTAAGGCTTCATACAAGATAAAAGACAATAAAAACATTGAAAATTATATTTAGGTAATAATTTTATTTTTAGTCTACACAAAGTCACGTGACGCAGAAACGTGCGCCCGAGGGACGCTGCGATAAGGCGCCAGGCGACATTCCTGCGCTCTTGCGACTTATAGTGCGTGTAGGACATACCCACAACACCCTTTACTTTTGAACTTCATTAATGAGCATTTCATTAAATTCTTGCATCGCTGCAATGGTGAGGGATGCGTCGGCTGTTGCTCCGCGCGGAAAACCCGCTCAAAAAAAAAATCGACTTTCGCGCGCAAGGCGGATCGGAAGTTACTCACCCGCAAGGCCTACCGTCATTGGCTAGTCTCGCACGGCACTTCCGGACGATGGGCGAAATTTTCTGCAAACCCAGAACATGGGCGACGCGATGAGCGACTGTGCTTCGGCGGCCCTCAGCCCATCGCGCGATGCCATCGCTCGGCGTGTCGCCACGAATTTTCGCCTCATTCGATTACTGCTTTAAGCCTGGACTCCATGTACGCGAAAACTCACGCGAACGCGAAGGCGACGGCGGCAAGCGACGAGCGACGTTGTCGCGCGAAGCAAAATGCATGTGTCGCTTGCCGTGTCGCTCGGATCTGCACCCACAGAAAATTTCGCTCGTCGCCCGGAAGTCCCCCACGCGACTGGCCAATCAGAGCCCCCAAAGCCGTTTCCGGTTTGTCTACGGTTTCTCACGGGTACATCTTACGAAACCCGCCCGTCGTCTTGGTCATCGCCACCGTCGATAAAATATTTGGTTTTGTAGCTGAGAGGCAGACCCGCATGATTTAAATAATTAAAACAATCTACTTGTTGAGTGCGGAGGGCTAACAGCATTTGGAGCACGCTTCGCGAGCGGGCGTACTGCAGGGAGAGATGCGTGTCGAGCCGCAGGTACCGGCGCTCGATCCACCGTGCCGCTGCGCTCCAACTGTGCAGAAACACTCGCGGCGCGCATTCTCACTGGTAAATTATAGTTTGCTCACTTACAACCAAACTGCGGTGACAGTTTATGAGTGTTTTTACTAAGCCGGAGTGCACAGGCACCGAACGAAAGCGCACCTCCCCCGTGAACCCGTGATGTGACATCGTCTCCGCAAGCACGCCTTTGGCTATCTCCACTGCAGCTACACCGCTGCCGTAGAGGAAATATTCCTTTGGCCCTGACTATGAGGCACACTCACAAAATTTTAAGAGAGAGAACAGGTTACGGGCGTGTTTCTAAGCTTGAGTGCGCAAAGCACGGAGTCCGCTGCGCACGTCGCGGGTTCGCGTCGCCTGCCGCCTTCGCTTGCATGGAGGTTGCCCACAAGCGACGGAGCGAACGCCAGCCGAAGCCGCCGCCGTCGCCTTCGCGTTCGCGTGAGTTTTCGCGTACATGGAGTCCAGGCCTTATGGTCGGGGCACGCGGGTGCACGCGTCTTTAACTTTTGTGTGTAGGGCGATCCCGCCACCGTCTGCTTCTGTGCACCTTACACGCCGCCGCTCTGTTGCCTTGATGGGTAGCCGTTATCCCCTCCCGCTTCGTGTTTTCCTTTTTTTTCCTCGTCCGGAGTTGGCTCCCCGCGGCTTCGGGGTGGGCGGCGGGGGAAACACGTTTTTCTTTTTTATTTGTTCCCCTTTTTCCCCTTTCTATCTGTATCTTTTCTAGTATTCTTTGCCTCCGTTTGTTTCTTTTGTTCATGTGTCGTACATGTGTGCCAGTGCCAACTCCTTAAGAAGAGGAAGAAGACCCCTGTAACCTCAGTCTTGAGAAAGGACAGGCTCTGTCCGAAACGTCGACGACTCAAAATAAATCTATGGCTAAATGAAGCGTTTTCAACTTTGAATTATATATATATATATATATATATATATATATATATATATATATATATATATATATATATATATATATATATATATATATATATATATATATATATATATATATATATATATGCCAAAGTACCTGAATTCGATTGCTTGTTGGAAGCGTTAATTTACCACAAGAAATCTCAGCTCCGTGGCAGCGCGTTATGAATCGGCAACTTTTTCGTACTGGTGAAAGCAAGTCTCTTCTGGTTGTCAGAAAAGCAATGGAGGAAGAAGCCTTCTTTGTGAAATTCCCCCTCTTTTTTTCAGACCATGGAAACAGTACAAAAGTTTCCAGTAGAGAAATAAAAGCTAGCCTCGTGTTTGAGAAACTTCTGTTTAGTTGCGGCTAATCAAAGAAAAAAAACGGTCTTTAAGGAGCAACGAGCCGTCGTTATGTTAGGCACAGTTTCACTAAGGCAAAGGGAAATGTACCGTCATTCTTTGTCGGTTTCTCAGTTTTATGATAGGCGTGTTCACCTGTTGCTTAATTTAGGTTTCCTGGCTTTCTGCAGAGTAAATTTGGATTGGATTGGAAAACATTTATTATCGGCTTGAGTTATAAATGGGTTTGTTGATCTTGTTAAGTGGCCGTCAGTGGAGACTGGCGGCGACCTCTTTGGCTCTCGTCACCACCTGTACTTGGGTTTCCAGGTCGGAGCTGAGCAACAAGGTCTCCCACGGGCCCGGGAGCGCGAGCCTCTTGAGCGATATTGGTGGGGGATCTCTCGGACAGTCCCAGAAGGTGTGGTCTACGGTGGCTTTTCCGCCGTATTTGCTGCATTCCGGCTTAAATCTATCCGGGTACACATGGCTTAGGACAGCTGGATTAGTGAGAGTTTTTGTTTGAAGTTGTCTCCACAGTACCTCCTGTTCTTTGTTTAGGCTTTTATGCGGAGCAGGGAAGGTTAGCTTTTTTACCCTGTAATGCTGAGTAATCTCATGGTAGGTAGTAAGGCCGTCTCTCGTCATTTCGACGTCCGAGTTAGCATCCACAGCTCGGTCGATAGATCCTCGAGCTTTATCGTGGGCTGCCTCGTTCCCCGGGTTTGGCGAGTGAGCCGGTACCCAAACCAATTCCACGTCTGTCCTGTCTTTCGGGAAATTCCTGAGAATTCCCAAGGAGATTGGAGATATTCTTCCCTTGGCGAAATTGCCAATGGCTGCTTTTGAATCGCTGACAATTTTTTTTATTTACTCTGCATCCTTTTCCAAGCAGGATGCAGAGAAAATAAAAAACATGTTTTGACTTTCTATCTGAGTCAGGGGACCTTAGAACAAAGGAAAGTCACCTGCGCAGTAACAAGTTAAATCCGGCCGGAAACGACTGTAGGGTCGCTTCCGGCCATCGCGGTCGCATTGATGTGGAGCGGAAATGTTAAGAGGAGTGCTTGCTTAGGGGTCAATGTGCGGTAAAATGTCACGAGGTCTCTGTTACTGCTGAGCCATTCACCTCAGCGTGGTTAAAAGCCGACTGCATCACTACGTTAGCACTTTCCACATTAAAGCATTAATGCTTTTTGGCACGTAAGAATCCATTTAGCCATTAACGAGTGGGGCGCCAAGTTATCTATGGGAAAATTGCAGAGGATAACGCTGTCAGTGAAAGTACACCTTCGTGTGCGTGTTATGCTTCAGCAAGAAAAAAATGAAGAAATAAAAGTGGATGGCGCGTGTACGACTGAGGCATCGGCAGTACTCTAGAACGGTTATATATACAGGATGTCCCAGCAAATTTTAGCCCTTTCGACGCCCCTCTGGGCCACGGCACCGCCACTGCGATCCCACGCTCACCACTGATGTATCTACAGGTTGGTTACTATGACGCTTATTCTTACCGTGACGATGACGTCTGTCTTTTAGCGGTGTCGTGGCCACCTCATGTTTTAAAAAGTTTCCGCGCTGGTGTATCCTATTTATGGTGTCTGCTAGTTTTGGGAGGCGATGTCGAGCTAAACCCGGGACTCATGACTAAGGCTCAAGAGGAAAAGCTGGACCTTGTGGCTGGTTCCATCTTACGCCTTGAAACCAGCAATGCAGTCCTTCAAGACTCTGTCAGCAAACTGCTTCAGATTCACGCAGACTTAAAAATTGACTTAGAAAAACTAACAAAGCGAGTTCACGATCTAGAGCAGAAATTTGCAACCGCACCATCTGCTGAGCTCGTGGGGAACAGTGACAAGGGTCTCGCAAATGTACAGGCAAAAATTGACGACCTTGAAAATCGCTCTAGGCGATCCAATGTTCTATTTTACGGTATAGATGATCCAGAGAAGTCGGAAACTTGGGAGGAGTCTGAACGTCTCGTAAATGACTTTTGTAAAGAAAAACTTGGGCTTACTGTTGAATCTGTTTCCAGAGCACATCGCGTGGGCCGCTTTTCTTCCGAGAAAAAGCGGCCTATCATAGCCAAATTTTTTAATGAAAGGGAAGTTGACCCTGTCATGAGCCGCGGCTATAAGTTAAAAAACACTAATTTAAGCATCTCGCGCGATTACTCCGAAGCCGTTCGCGAAAAGCGACGGAAGCTTCTCCAGTTTTCAAAATCTATTAAGAAAGATGGGGATAAAGTGCGACTCGTTTTCAACAAGCTCTTCGTTAACGATGATCTTTACATGTGGAACACCAACGAAAGTCGAGCCATTCTTGTATCAGGGCGCGAGGATGGCGAGTGACGTCCTCCCTCCGTTTTCGTTAACCTGCGTTCATCGACCACCTCACCTGCCAAATTACATTGTGGTAATGATAACGAATGGCTGTTTTTGTACACCAACATTAGAAGTGTTGTAGCTAACGGTATTGCACTATCATCTTTCATCGATTCATGTCAAGCTTCTTTAGTGGTACTGAGACGTGGCTGAACGACACTATTCATGATGTCAACATCTTTACCAGTGCATGCAATTTCAAATTTTTTCGCTGCGATAGACAATTGCAAAGGGGGGGGGGGGGGGCGGTGTTCTCATCGCGATAAAGGAGGATTTCATTGCCACACCTATCGTTATCGATTTTTTCCTTGAATGTGTTTGGGTTTCTTTGAATGATGGTGCATTTCGTGTCATCATCGGCGTTTTCTACCGTCCTCCCGACATGTCTGGTGCGTTTTCAGATGAATATCATCGGGTGCTCAGTGAAATGTATGCGCGTTTTCCCAATTCCGCTGTTATTATATTTGGAGATTTCAATTTTCCAAGAATTAATTGGTCAACACTTTCCGTAGTGGACACAGATGCAGAGGCACATTCTTTTCTCTGCACTTGCCTTGATTTTTCACTAACACAACTCATTAACCAACCAACACGATCAACTAAAGCCTCTTCCAATGTACTTGACTTAGTTCTCACAAACAAACCTGATATATTTTCAGGCATAACTCATGAGGAACGCATCTCTGACCACGATGTTATCACTGGGTACATTAAATTTGGCACTAGTAAAAAGATAACTACTAAAAAGAACATAAGATGTTACGGCAAAGCAAATTTTGATGCAATTAATGCAGAATTATTAATGTTTTCTGATAAATTTTTGCATGATTTCTGCTCTTGCTCTATAGAGCAGAACTGGATCCTTTTTAAAACTGCCCTCAATGATCTCATCGACCAGTTCATTCCCATGTTAACCATTACCTGTGATAGCAGTTCTCCTTGGTTTACCAACCGTCTTCGGCGGCTGAACAACAAAAAGAAAAAACTATACAGACAGGCAAAACTGAATGGTCTTGTGAGTTCACATGACAAATACAGAGCATGTGAAAAGGATTATAAGGCACTATTAAAATCTACTCGGCGCAACTTTTTTTCTCATGACTTGTCTTCCATGCTGAAAAATAATATTCGCCGTTTTTGGCGTGTGGTAAACCCAGTAATTCGACCTGACATCACTCTTACAGATTCTGTTGGTGTTCCCATCCCTGATTCAGAGTGCGCTCAACTTCTTAACGATGCGTTTGTAACTGTGTTCACAGATGAAGACATTACATCCTTGCCTACATTAAGCGCACTAGTGGAACTAACTATGGACGAGATAGTCATCAGTGAGCCTGGTGTTTTATCTCTACTAAACAATCTCAAAACATCTTCTAGCGCTGATCATATGGGCTTCAATAATAAAATTTTAAGGAATACATCACATAACATTTGTTCCATGTTAACCGCATTATTTTCCCAGTCGCTATCAACTGGCACCATTCCTAACGACTGGCGCATAGCTAAGATAATACCCATTTTCAAATCAGGTGATCGTGCTTCTCCGCTTAACTATCGTCCCATCTCCTTAACAAGTACAGTTTGTAAATTACTCGAGCATATTATACATACTCAGGTCATCAACTACCTTGAAGATCATAACATTATCTTCGATCATCAGCACGGTTTTCGCAAGGGCTACTCATGCGACACCCAACTTGCCGGTTTTATTAACGATATTCATGCACTGATTGTACGTGGTTTCCAAGTTGACGCAATATTTTTAGATTTTTCTAAAGCATTTGATCGCGTTCCACACCAAAGGTTGTTGCTTAAACTTTCCCAACTGAACATTCACCCTAATATTATTGCATGGATAGCAGATTTTCTCTCATCTAGAATTCAGTTCACATCAGTTAACAACTCTAACTCATGTTACGCTAATGTTACGTCTGGAGTTCCACAAGGCAGTGTACTGGGACCTTTACTTTTCCTTATCTATATTAATGACTTACCCAATTGCGTGACGTCCAGAATCAGACTATTTGCTGACGATTGTGTGCTTTATCGACGTATAACCTGTAACACTGACAGCCAGTCACTGCAGTCTGATCTTGAAGCGACAAGCACATGGTGTTCTAATTGGTTAATGCCTTTAAATCTTTCCAAAACTAAGCTCATGTCTTTCACTAACAAGCCACGTATTCCTACCGCCTACTTTCTTGATAACAATAGTGTAGAATTCACCACAAGTTACAAGTATCTTGGCATTAACCTACAATCCGACTTATCATGGAATCATCATATTAATCTCACTCTTGCCTCCGCTAGCCGTACTTTCGGACTTCTCAAACATAATTTAAAAGAGGCCGCGACACATGTAAAAAACTAGCGTACACCACATTAATCCGTCCGAAACTCGAATACGCGTCTGCCATTTGGGATCCTCATCAGAATTATATCATCAGTAACATCGAAGCCCTGCAAAACCGTGCTGCGCGATTCATTTTTTCTGATGATTCATGTTACACCAGCGTCACCTCATTGAAGACTAAAGCCGAGTTAGATAACTTAGCACTGCGCCGAAAAATTTCCCGTCTGTCACTTTTCCACAAGCTTTATCACCATCCTTCCCTTCATGATGAATTCTTTCAGCCACCGCCAGTTATCTTTCCACGTCGCGATCATCCTTACAAAGTTAAACGCATTAACTGCCAGTCATTCCATTATGCCTATTCTTTTTTACCACGCACAATAACTGAATGGAACGCTTTGCCATCAGAAATTGCCACTGAATCTGATCTAAATAAATTCCAACATCTTATGCACTCGTGTTTCAACAACTAAAAAGGTATTTTTTGAGCGTTCTTTTCTTCCGCCTTGTCTTCTTTTTATTTTATTTTTTTTTGTACTTCAGCGCACCTTTTCCAGTGTTGTCTTTTTCTTTTTCTAGCGGTGCTGTTATTTATGCTCAAATTTTGCTGTTATGTGCATTGTTGCGACCCTTTCTGTGAATGCCTATTTATGATTAATATTTTGTGATTTCTATTTTATTTTAGTGCAATATCTTTAACCTTATAACAATGCTTTGTACTTACCCCCCCCCCCCCTATGTAATACCCTCAAATGAGGGCCTTTGGGGGTATTTTGAATAAATAAATAAATATTTAAAGATACGCCGCGGCACTCTAAGACGACGCGACCAAATGCATGTTGCTGGTTATATTATGGAGCAATTCGCACTTTTTTTTATCGTGCTTAATTGCATAATTAGTCGAGATTAATCAACCAACTTCGCAAGCTATCAAGATAGGCGAAAAAATCCAAAGAGAAATTTGTAAAACGGTCCGCGAAACGACCGATTGAACAGTTTCTAATTTTACATCTATTACGTATCAGCTTTTTTCGCTCTCTGCAGATGCCCGCGAAATACAAAAAAAAATCCACATACGCGCCGCTATTGCAGTGCTCTCAAACGTTCTGCGCAGGAACGAACAGATCATTTAGCCCTGTGTGCTGATGCTTAAAAAAAGTGACAGGGCTGCGACGCAGGCGCTAGCTGCGCGATTTACGTGAGCCTAAGCGGTAAGGACTGTGTCTGCTTGTCGCTATCAAGCGTTACAAGGGAAGCATACCGCTGGCCTATAGACCTCCTGCATGTTTGTAAACAAACGAGGTGGCGCTGCAGTCGCTAGCGGGCTCGTGGTAGGCAAAAGGCTAGGGAGTGTCGTCGTGGAGAGGTGTTGAGCGCGGGTTTTCAAGGCTTGTAGGAGCGTTTTCAGTTTCTACGAAGCACAGCAATGGTTGATGTTTACAGCTTAGTAATTTCTTGAAGTACACGAGCTCGCGTTGGCCACGTGCGGCGTATTCAGAGAAATAGTTCACCACTGTGTATTGTATATATAGTATATATGGTATAGAAAGCGTTTCTGCCGTTGATTTCTACGCTCGGCATTGAATAAAATAGGAAGTTTTTGACACTCTGCTCTAGCCAGAATAATTTTACTTCGGGACAGTAGTGAGAGGATGCGCTGGCGATCTTTCGGTGGAGCAGACGTGCGATCACCGTCTGCTGACATACGTAGGTGTCGTGCTGGGCGAAAAGTGGGGACAGCGTCGTGTCCCCATTCTCCTCTAGCTGTCCCGCTTAAGCGCTGTTTTTATCCGCAGGATCACGCACCAGCCAGGCCGACTTCTCCCCTTGTTAAACTGGTCGATTTGGTGAAAATTTTTGATTTCTGGAATTATTTTCTTTCTTAGCCCTGGGGTGTTCTGTTTCGTGACGAAAAATTATAGCAAAATATTCAGTAGAAATTTATAGAGTACGCTTTCGAGATGCGGGGTCGTCGAAAATTGTGAGGTAATTCCTTTGAGGCTTTGAGTTCAGGGCCGCATTTCTTTGGCCAAAGCGCAAGAGAAGAGGCCAAAAACGAGGAAATAAACGTTAATTATAAGGTTCGTTTTCTGACCTTTCACATTTTCTGCGATTGGCATCACTCACACCTTCGTAATTTCGTAACGCATGAAAATAGAATGATTCTATTTGTCGCAAACGATTCCTGAGACGTTGAGGAGGGTAATTTATCTCTCGATTTTTTTTCCTACACGTGCAGTATTATGTTCGTTATTTTTGTAAGAAACGTTTTCACGTAACTATGCATGCATAAGTACATGATCACGTAAAAAAAGAAGTAACAACGTCATATACAGAACAGGGCTTTCTGAACATGCTGGCATAAAAAATTTGCGCACTTTCTACTCAATTATTTAAGTAAGACCTTGCGGTGACTTGACGAGGGTGTTAATTATAATTACCCAAGAACTGCACCAGGTATAGCTAAACATAAAAGGCATTACTGAAACTAGCGTAGCAATTTCATATTTGCACCAAATTTAGTTTCGTATCACGTGCATAAATAACGAAAGCACTTTTCATTGCCGCACCCCCTCTCAATCAAGACACGTCTGTTAGTAGCAGGCCTGCGGCTGCTTCTTTCCAAACAAGCTTCGCGGTCATGGACTGCATCATGAAACGTGACACATGCATGATGCAATGAAAAAGCATGTGGCTTTTAGCGCACTTAAGGTACGCTATTCTAATCACGCCAACGAGACCGCGCATGAACTTACCAGACTTCTTTCTGCTCGAATCAAAAATCTACGTCTTTCATATTAAGAAACACTTTCTAGTAAATACCAAATGCCATAAAACGTGTCATTAAAATATGCTGTGCTATTAACAAAAGAACGCATTTCTTAGGGGCGAGTGAACCTGCCGGCGGGGGCCCCATGCACACCGGCTCAAGGTGATAAATGCGTGCGCAGCTACATACGTGCTTTTTTTCCTTGAGCAGTTGTAAGCGTGCTATGCTGATGTTCAGGTGAATGAACGCAGTAACTTACATGCTATTAAGTACATTGAGTGGCAGTGCCGATCGGCTCCCAGAATGCGCGCTTTAGTACCGCTGCCCATTCCGTTAGCCAGTTTACTAATGCGGTATTTATCGCGAGAAGCCTATCGGGGCTAATTTAAATTTTCTTTTATGATACTACATGGTTCGAACAGTGACGCGGCTGATCAATACATGCTGCTTCTGCAGTGCGCAGGCATGATATGCAGCCGCCGGTAGCTGCAGCAGCTGCAGTAAGGTGGCTAGAGTGGGCTAGCCACCCTAGCTGCGGTAGGCACCGGCTAGCCGTAGCTGTTTTGCCTACCATGCGAAAGTCGCTGCTGACATCAGCGCCACCGCTTCTTCGTGACGTCGCGGGGTGAAGGAGGTCTATATCGCACAGCCAGCTGCTGCGTCGCTGCCCTGTCCCCTTTTAAGCGGAAGAGAGAGAGAGAAAAAACATTTATTGAAAGCTCAATGAGATTAGCAGTGGACCGTCGTCTTCATCGTTGACGTCTGGCCTCTTCGCAAGGTCAGGCCCCTATTCCAGGGCTCCGCTGAGTCTTTCTGCTTCGCATGCGTGCTGCACAAGGGCCCTTTGGGCTCTCAGCTCGCTGCTGGTGAGCAGACCCTCCCATTGCTCCGCACTCGGGGTTTTGAGTTTGTGGAATGCATAATTGCGTTTGCACTCCCATTTAATGTGGTATAGCGTAGGGGTTGCCCCGCACCACGGGCATGTGTCCCTGAATTGTGTAGGGTACATTTTGTGTAGAATGTATAGGTTGAAGAATGTTCCTGTTTGCAGTCTCCGCCAGTTCACTGCTTCTTGTTGTGTTAATGAGTTGTGTGGCGGAGGGTACTTCAGCCTCTGTCCTTTGTAGAAATTTAGCAGCTCCGCATATACTGGCTCCACTATGGTAGGGTTCTCTAGGGTCTCCAACAGCTCAGCTCGGAACGTGATTTCGCAAACTAATCTGTCCACCCTTGAGTTTCCCTCTATCCCTGTGTGTGCCGGTATCCAGAGTATCTTGTGGGTTACTTTTTGGCTAGGCGGCCCTGTTTCGAGGATGATTCTTAGGGCCGCCTTGCAGACTCTACCTTGCGCGTAGTTCCTGCATGTGGATTTCGAGTCTGTTAACATGATCAGGGATTTGTTTCACCGATAGCCTTCGGCCGCCGCTAGTGCAACGGCGACTTCCTCCCCCTCTGCTACCGTGTGGCCCCGTAGGGTTGCGGAAGTGATCGGTTTGCTGGCGTAATCCACGACTGCTGCGGCGGCATTGATTATTCTTGTGCGTTTATCCCACGGATAAAGCGCTGCGTCCGTGTACACTGTGTTTTCTAGTTTAGCCAAATGGCATTCCACATAATCTGCCCGCGCCTGTCTTCTAGCCGCGTGGAGATTCGGGTCCATGTTCATTGGTATAGGACAGATTTGGAGGGTTTTATGGATGCTGCCGGGTATAACGGCGGATCGATCAAAATACCCTTCCATGTCGTAACCTAACCTCTTTAGGAGTGCTCAGCCGGCGGCTGACGTTCGAGTCTGGAGTTCTGTGTCTTGAGCTGTGCTTCCGCTAGTTCGCTGAAGGTGTTGCTGAGCCCCAGCTGCAGCAGCTTGTCATTTGACGTGTTTCTAGGCAGGTGTAGCGCCGTCTTGTATGCTTTTCTTAAGAGCGTGTCAGCTTGTTCCCTTTCTTGCTTGTTCATGGGATGGTATGGGAGCGAGTAGGTAACCCTGCTGACCTCCAGACTTCTGACCAGTTTTATCGTATCCGCTTCTTTCATTCCGTATCTTCTTTGGGAGACCCTGGTTATCATACGACTCACCTGCTCCGTTGACATTTGGAGCAGGCTGATCGTGTGGCTGCATTTCTTACTTCATTGGATCCACATGCTCAAGACTCGTATCATGTTTCTCTTTGGTATGTTTTGTCCCTCGAGCTTCACTTCTAGCTCTGCTTGGGTGGGGCGTCTTCCTACTCTCAGGAGCTCGGATTTCTCCGTGGAGCAGGCTAGTCCCCTTTCTTTAACATAACCTCCCACGCAGCTTGCTGCTTCTTGCAGTTTCTCTTGTTTTTCTCCCAAGGAGCCTTGGTTGAACCACACTGTAATATCATCTGCGTACATTGCGTGTTGTATACCTTCGATCTTGCTGAGTTTTTTGGCTAGACCAATCATCGCTATGTTAAATAATATGGGCGAGATGACGGAGCCTTGTGGCGTTCCTTTGCTCGGGGTAGTGAAGATATCGCTTCTCAAGTCCCCAAGTCCTACTGTGGCCGTTCAGTTGGTCAGGAAGGCCCTCACGTAGTCATGGGCCCTTCTTCCGCAGTTGGCGTTGGCGTTATTCAGCCCTTCCATGATGGCTGCGTGGCTGACATTGTCAAAGGCCCCTTTGATGTCGAGGGCCATGACTATGTTTTCGCCCGTTTTGGGTGCTGTTTCGAGGACCTCTTCCTTGATCTGTAGGAGGACGTCTTGTGTCGAAAAGTTTGCTTTGAAGCCAAACATGCTGTGCGGGTATATCCCTTTGTTTTCTAGGTGTAGTTGGATCCGTTTCGTGATGATTCTCTCGTAGAGCTTTTCCAGGCATGCAGTGAGAGAGATGGGTCTGAGGTTCTCTATCTGCAGCTTCTTGCCCGGTTTAGGGATCATCACCACTACGACGTGCTTCCGCTCGTCTGGGATTCTTCCCTCTTTCCGCAGTGTGTTGAGGTATGCTGTTAGTTGATCCGTCGCCTCGTCGCTGAGGTTGCGTATCAGGGAGTTTCTGATTCTGTCAGCTCCCGCTGCCGTGTTCTTGGTTATCGCCCCCATTGCCGCGGTCACTTCCTCGCGTGTTATGGGTCTGTCCATGTCGGGGTTCTCTATTCCTAGGTACTCCCCATCGGAGCCTTCGGGTTCGTTCTTGCCGTAGCATTTTGTTCGTACCACCTCGAGTAGTTGCTCTTCGGTACCCTCGTATTGGTGTCCGAGTCTCTGGATCGCCTTTCCGCTTTCGGCCTTAGCCTTTTTGGGATCCATAAGGTCTTTAAGTATGCGCCACGTTTTAGCCGTGCTGAGTGTTCCGTTCAGCGAGCTGCTGAACTGTTGCCACCCTTGTCTTGCTAGTTGTGCCGCTTACTCTTCCGCCTGAGTCGTGATTTCCGCTATTTTCTTCTTGAGCTTCTTATTAAGCTTATGTTTTTTCCATCTTTTGGTGAGCCCGCGTCGTGCCTCGCATAGCCCGAGTAGCCGCTTCTCCACCTCCGGTACTTGTTCCGTTCTATCTACTTCTTGCGTGTGCATTTCTTGTATCTGCCTTAGCTGCTGGCACCACTCCTCTATCGAGGTGATCTCGCCTTGTAGCTGTCGGCTGTGTTGTCGAAATGCATCCCAATCCATTAGGCGGGCCGTGCTGATCTTTCTCTTGATGTTTTCTGCCTCTATCGTGGTTCTTATGATACGGTGGTCGCTGCCTAGGTTTTCCAGAATGTTCTCCCACTCGGCCTGCTTTGCTCCTTTAACAAAGGTTAGGTCTGGACACGTGTCTGGGCTGACGCTGTTAGCCTGCCTTGTTGCTTGGTTTTCATCTGTTAAGAGCTCGCAGCCTATCCCTTCTGCTGCGTTACATATATTCTGCCCTTTTCTCTCGGCTTTCTGGTATCCCCGGCTCGGGCTTTTAGCATTAAAGTCCACTGCTATGATTAAGATGTTCGACTTGGCTAGCCTACTCGCTTCAGCGATAAGCTTAACGAAGTCGCCGTCCTTTTGTCCTAGTAGAGATTTACTACGAAGGTGCTTTTGGCCCTTCGTTTCTTCTTGGGAATTATTTCTGTTATCACGTTTTCTATCTTTGTACCCTCAATTTCTTTGTGTGCTATGGTTACTACCTTGCTACTGATGAGGGTTACGGTGCGTCCGCTTTTCTGGCATGTGTACCTTTTTAGCGTGGGTGTAGTGTTGGTTTCTTGAAGCATGATAATGTCTGGTCGTGTGTCTTTCGTGTTGATGTACTGCTGTAGGAGCCCCTGTTTACGCCGGTAGCCCCTACAGTTGCATTGCCACAGCTCTAGTTGGTTTTGTCCTGCCATGTTGTGTTGTTGTTAGTGTTTGTACTTTGGGTTTCTGCTCCGAATCTCCTCTCGTTGTATAGCCTCTCTCTGGCGTCGTTTATGGTTTTCTGCGTATTTTGATTTTTTACGTAGGTGCGGAAGCTTTGATCCTGCAGCGCTACTTTCTGTTGATTTGTTGTATTCGGCTTTGCATTGTTGCCATAAAGCTGTTCATCTCATCTCTGAAACTTTGCTCTTCTGACTGTTGTGTGGGTTGCTCGGCTGGCGGCGGTGGTGATCTCTCAGGCGAGCACCCTGCCTGCCTTTGCCACTGCATTTCCCTTATTAGGTCGTCTATTCTCTTTTTCAGCTGCCTCGTCTCTTCGCGGCATAATTCTAGCTCTTTTTTGAGCGCCTTGTTTTCCTTGGCTGGCTTCATCTCGTTATTTGTTTGCATGTTATTGTTGTTAGTGTTTTGCCCCGAGTGCGGAATAAGTGATTTGGGAGGGCCCGTTCCCCATATCACCTAAACGCCGCTCTTCTTCTGCTGTTGCTGTGGTTGCCCCTGGCGCTGGCCCGGGCCGCCTTTCAGCTTCCCCAGTGGTGGGTAGGACTCGTCCCTGCTGGCGCCTCGGCTCTGGCTCCTGCCCCGGTTGCGGCTTCGGCTCCCCGAATTGTGCTCGTTTTTGCTGCGGCCCTGGGTTTGGTCCGCCTCTTCCTCTCCGAACCACCTCGGCCACCGCCCGCGGCTCCGGCTCCTGCTCCGGCTGCGCCGCTGGCCCTTCTGTGTCGGTCGTCCTCGCAGCTCCTCGGCTGTCTTGAGGCACTGCTTGCAGTCCGTCGTGCCTGTCGTGTGGTCTCCTCCGCAGATCAGGCATTTGGGCGTACATTGATGTTCTTCCGCCGGGTTTCGCTCGCCGCATTGTTTGCAAGCCTTAGTCTCGGGGTTCGGGCAAACGTCGGACCAAAGGCCTTGCTGGCAGCAGATGTAGCAGACTTGCTTTGTGGGGCGATATGTATAACACCTCATCTCCCCTCCGTAGTAGAGTACTTGCTTCGGGGTTATGGGGCCGTCAAAGGCTGTTGTGCTTGACTTTCCTAGCATGCGGGCGGCGAGGATCTTGACTCCTTGCGTGCGTACTCTTAAATTTGCCTTGAGCTACGCTGGCGAGGTACCTGGGTCTACGCCATAGATGTCTCCTCGCTGCGTTTCCTCCGGTACTGCCACGTGTGCGTTTACCGCGTAGGTGCGGTCCCCGAACGTGAGTTGGGTAATGTGTCTCACGAGCTGGGCCGCTTCTTCATTGTCCGTGCTCACGATAATAATGTTTGAGCCGTTGCGTAGTCTGATGATTAAATCTTGCGCCTTGCACCTCGATCCGGTTGCTGCTATACCACCGCTCGAGCCACTTGATGGGTCTGTAAATTTCTTACGATGAGCCCTGTAAGGCCGCGCTTCACCAACGCGTACATTTTTTTTATTCCCTTGGCTTGCGGTCACTGCGGGCCCCCGGTCTACGCTCCCCCCTACCCGCGTGCCTCCCCCCCCCCCCTACCCCCGCAAGCAGTGGCAAAGGCGCAGGAGGAACTGGCTGATTGATCACTGTGACGGCCGAAGACACCTGGCTTTGTTAAGCGCGCCAAGAAAGCATGCGAGGCGCACATAACGAGCACGTGGCGCCGCTTGGTCTTAGGCAGCATTCCCACTGCGGCAGAATGCGGACCACCTCGCATTCCGCGATGGGCCTTTTTTTCTTCTTTTTTTGGCATTCTCGATGGCACCGAAGCGTCGCGGTTCTCCGCCGTCTGACATTCCTGCGGCTAGCCAGTAGATCAGTGGTCCCGCCAATTAGCTGAAAAACAACTTTCCATCCTTCAAGAGGCGACGTGCGAGTGCGGCAGGGAAGGGGAAAGCATCAAGCAATAAGGACGAGAACCCCCCTCCCCGTGGAGAGGATTTTCAAAATGTTTTTGTATGTGTTTCTTTTCCTTTTTAGCCAAGCCCTGGGCTCGAAGTTGGGCCCAAGCTTCAGGGGTTGTGGCTACCTCCATTGGTTATCGAAGCTTAGGGCGGGCCTCGAATATGACCGCCCTAACTTCTTTGTTTGCAAAAGCTTTAAAAACTGCATGTAAAATCATTGGAAGGCAGTCTTGTCTAGTTGAGTTAGAGGCTTCGTGCAGTGGGACGTAATTGTACAAACCTAGGCTCTAACCTCGGGTCGATGAGTAAGGTCCTGTCGAGTTTCTCTGTGTGAGATCTTTTCTTTTAAGTTACAGTTTGACTGTCTGTGTGACTCAACTTGTAACGCAGTTTGCCAATGTACATCCTGTAAATATATTTTCTCTTTGTCTCCATCATCTGGCATCAATCTTCGTCTGCTCCTTCAACATCGTCGAATTCACGTTTGGAGAGGTCCTGTGCCCCTCCGAAGAAACGCAAAGAACCATCTTTGAATTTACTAGCCCCTTCGGCCTGAGGACTATCTTGAGGTCGTCCTTCGGGAGTGGAGGTAGTCTTCTCCGCATTGCTCCTGTCTGCTTCGCCGCAGCTGGCGCGCCAGCTGTGCTCCGCGCTCCGTCTGGGGTTTTTTCATTCCCTTGCGCAGCCGCCGTATGGCCGCTCCGCTCGCTGTCTCGTTGACGCCTTTTCTGTCGCTTGGGCATGGCGATCTTCCAATTATGGCCTTCTTCCTCCTGAAATCTTGTTAACGGGGCGCTGCACTTCGGGTCTTGTCTGCCTGCGTCCTGTCTGCCTCGGCTCTCCACGAGTCCGGGCCCGGCGGCGTCGAGGTAGTCTTCCTCCATGTCTTGGGTTTCGGCAAAATCCCTGGTAGGTCCTTCCATTACACGTCGATTCCCGGGTTGGTTACTCGGTCGAGACATCATTCCGGGCTGCATATCACCTCGGGCCGAGGCCGGGGAGCCCGCGAACCCCCGTACTCGTATTAGGCCTAGCTAGGCCTAGCGTGCGGCCGACCACGTGTGAAATTCAAAGCCCGGTAAAATCCAAAAAATGGGTCCCACCGTTTTGAACTTGCTGTCCAAGTGGTCCTCTTGTCATCCGCTGTCGATTCCAACCAAAATTTTTGTGGTCCAAAGGGTTAGAACGGTTCGAAAAGCTCGAAATTCGCGGAGCCCACGCAACGTGCGTCCGCTCACCTCGGCTGCTCGCAGCGCCCCCCTTCAAGCGGGAGAACACCTGGCTAAATGATCTGTTCGTTCCTACGCGGAACGTTTGAGAGCACTGCAATCGCGGCGCGCAAGCGGGCATGTCACGTGGTTTTTTTTTTTAATTCGCGGGCCGCGGCAATGAGCGAAAAAAAGCTGATACGTAACAGATGGATAGTTAGAAACTGTTCATTTGGACGTTTCGTGGAGCGTTATAACTTTCTCATTAGACTTTCTCGCCTATCTTCGTTGCTTGCAAAGTTGGTTAATTAATCTCGATTAATTACGTAATAAGCGGAATACAAAAAATAGTGTACCTTGCTACATACAATAGCCAGCAGCATGCATTTGGTCGCGTTGTCTAAAAGTGCATCGTCCTATTTTTAAACCCTTGCTAAAGTTAGCTGGGACGCCCTGTATATAGCTGTATTGATATTTTTTTCCTCGGTACCAAATATATACACCGACAGAGCGAACGTGTCCTCAAAACTTTACTTGCTGCACCATTATACTAAGGTGTGTTCTTGTCTCTGTACTTAAACATGCACCCCGGTTTTCTTTACCAGAAATAGTAGATGCATCGGAAAAAGTGCTGGGTAACATATTTTTGTGTTGTTGACAACGTGAACCGAAAGTAGTTTTCATAACTCATCTTTTTTTTTTCTTTCCCAGCCCCGAAGCTGCCCGTTGGAGTAGCACCATGTGGCAGCTTGCCATTGCCGCCGTTGTCTTGCTGTTTCTGCACTGGATCATGTAAGCGACGTGTCGCTTCGAGGCAGGGCGAAACCCCGGTGAACTGAATCGAGTTTGAACGCTGCACGAATGGCGTATTGCTTTAGAGTGTACAGACATGACGTCTAGGCTGCGTGTTTCCTTCTTTGCAATAATTCGTGATAGATTAATAGATATCATGAGCGTGCTAATAGTATTTTTCAGAACCGAATCGAATACAGATGATGTAGTCATGTAGCGCTCGGATAGTGTTGTAATCTGTATGGTGAAATCTGTAGTAGGTAATCTGTAGCAAGGGCACACGAACTCGCCACCGCCTGTTTACAGGAGGTATCCCGAGGCCTGAATTGGGAGCATTTGGGGATAAGAGTTACTGGAGAATACGTAAAAAATCTGCGATTCGCTGATGACATTGCCTTGCTGTGTCACTCAGGAGATGAATTGCAGATCATGATGAATGAGTTAGACAGACAGAGCAGAACGGTGGGTCTAAAAATTAACATGCAGAAATCGAAAGTAATGTTCAACAGTCTAGCAAGGGAACAGCGGTTCACAACTGGCAGCGAGGTGCTCGAAGTGGTAAAGCAATACATCTAATTAGGGCGGGTAGTGGCAGCTAATCCGGATTATGACAGGGAAATAACTAGAAGGATAAGAATGGGCTGCAGCGCATATGGCAGGTTCTCTCATATCATGAATAGCAGGTTACCAATATCCCTCAAGAGAAAAGTGTACAACAGCTGTATCTTACCAGTACGGGGCAGTAACGGGGAGGCTAACGAAAAGGGTTCAGCATAAGTAAAGGACAACGCAGCGAGCTATGAAAAGAAAAATGATAGGTGTAACGTTAAAAGACCGGAAGCAGGCAGAGTGGGTGAGGGAACAAACGCGGGTTAATGACATCCTGAATGAAATCATGAGGAAGAAATGGGCTTGGGCAGGGCATGTAATGCGAAGGCAAGATAACCGCTGGCCCTTAAGGGTAACGGAGTAGATTCCAAGAGGAAGTAAGCGTAGCAGAGGGCGACAGAAGGTTAGGTGGGCGGATGAGATTAAGAAGTTTGCAGGCAAAGGGTGGATGCAGCTGGCAAAGGACAGGGTTAATGGGAGAGACATGAGAGAGGCCTTTGCCCTGCAGTGGGTGTAGTCAGGCTGATGATGATGATGACGATGATGACGAATGTGTACCCGTCGGAAGACCTCAGTCTTCCGTGCGGAATACGCAAAATCGTTCGCAAGTACGGGACACGCAACTTGAAGTCAGTATGTTAACTGTGTGACCATAATGTAACACATAGGAAAATTACATTTCTCTCCTGATCACTGCAGCGAACAAAGGAGCGCCAAATATCAGTTGATGAGGGAGATGAGGGTTTGAGTTATGGCCTCCGATACTGGGCATGAACTAAGGGTTTCCTGATCCTGAGTTTGGCTTGACACAGTTACGCGGCTGCACATGGAAGACGATATTGTCACGTAGTGGTGACGGCAGTCGAAGCAGCGATGAAGACGGACGAAAGGGTCTTCTAAAAGAACTGTTTATTGGGGCTGAGTTGCACCCAAAATGGACTGAATCACTCGGCGGCGGCGAAGCGACAAGCGTGCTCGGCGGTCGTCGAACAGAATGCCCGCCGCTGTCGGCCGTGCTCAATTTAAAGCTGATAGCGAACATTCGAGATAAAGGCCGCAATAGTTACTAGAACATTCCGGAACAACGTAGAATCAGCTTTGCCTGGCTGCGATCAATCGAGATAAATCTAGTCGCGTCTTGCGTCGCAAACAAAGCGATAAGGTGGTGTCGCGGCAGATTTGAAAAACGAACGAACACTGCAAATATTGGCGGCATTACTCCCCTCTCAAAGAAGCATCGACCCGATGCATTAAAACAAATAATGCGACTAGTAAGGGAAAAAAACAGATCTTGCGAAAATAGAGCATGGAAATGCAGCGGCCTTTAGCGGGCATAATACGGCTTCAGACGGACTACATGGACGACTTCTGGTCGTACGCGGCGTCGCTGGGATGCAGTCATTGCGTCAGGGATGACCTCATAATCCAGTTCACCCAGCCGACGAAGAACCTTGTACGGGCCGAAATAGCGGCGCAAAAGCTTTTCACTCAATCCACGGCGGCGAATGGGCGTCCACACCCAGACTTGGTCTCCTGGCTTGTATTCCGCGTTGCGTCTTCGTAGGTTGTAGCGTCTGGCGTCGGACCGCTGCTGATCTTTGATCCGTAATCGGGCAAGCCTTCGAGCTTCTTCTGCGCGTTGAAGGTAGGCGGCAACGTCGACGTTCTCTTCTTCTGTAACGTTGGGCAGCATGGCGTCTAGCGTGGTCGTGGCATCCCTGCCATGGACGAGCCTAAAAGGCGTCATCTGGGTGGTCTCCTGCACTGCGGTGTTGTAGGCGAAGACGACGTAAGGCAGGATGACATCCCAGGTTTTATGTTCGGCATCGACATACATAGCGAGCATATCGGGCGATGGTTTTGTTCAGGCGCTCGGTCAGTCCGTTGGTCTGCGGATGGTATGCAGTTGTCCTCGGTGGCTGGTTTGGCTGTAGCGCAGGATGGCTTGCGTGAGTTCCGCCGTAAATGCTGTTCCTCTGTCCGTGATGAGCACATCGGGGGCGCCGTGTCGAAGAAGAATGCACTCACGAAAATTTGGCCACTTCTGCTGCTGTTCCGTTCGGTAGGGCTTTCGCCTCGGCGTAGCGGGGTCAGGTAGTCGGTCGCTATGATGATCCACTTATTTCAGATGTTGACGTTGGAAAAGGGCCAAGCAAGTCCATGCCAATCTGCTGAAAGGGTCTTGAGGGAGGTTCAATGGGGTTCAGAAGTCTGCTGGGTCGTGTGGGAGGAGTCTTTACGTCGCTGACAATCTCGGCATGTTTTTACATAGTGTGCGACATCGGCAGACAGTCGGGGCCAGTAATACATGTCTTGTAATGCGGCGGAGGATGCGAGTAAACCGAGA